>JAULBM010346415.1:0-10891 GCA_032357055.1 Geukensia granosissima | reverse complement strand
GTTAGCTTATCTGACCCAAAGTCATGTGAGCTTTTTCCATCACTATATGCTTGTTCTTCAACAGATTGTGATGGTTTTTAGGTTGCCCTATATAAAAATTTATAAGATATCCCTATCAGCTAACTAAGATGGCTGCTGTGAATAAAACTAAAAAAGAATAATCAAATCCTTAAAAATCTTCTTCTGGAATTGAGCCAGTTGGAACCAACATTGAGTGATATGGTCCTCATGTGGTCCCTCCAAAATTTTTATTCTGCATGCAAACAAACTAATCAAGTAGGTCACCACAGCCAAACATATTGTAACCTGAAACTCTTGTGGAAAAAAACACTTAACTATCTTCTTGTTTGTATTTGAAGATTAGACCTATAGTCCACATAGCAGACTTATGGTCCACATTGACTTTAGTCCACAAAGACTTGTAGTCCACCAAGACTTATAGTCAACAGAGAATTATATTCCACATCGACTTATAGTTCAATTAGAACTATAGTCCACATAGACCTATAGTCCACTTAGGCTTATATTCCACATCGACTTATAGTTAAAATAGACTTATAGTCCACATAGACTTATAGCCCACATAGAATTGTAGTCCACAAAGACTTATAGTCCACATAGACTTATGGTCTACTTAGACTCAAAGTCACATCAACTTAAATTTCAAATAGAATTATAGTCCACCTAGAATTATGTCCCCATAGACTTATAGTCCAAAAATACAGTATGTATATCAGTATATCCATATCCCAACTTTAAAAAGATGGCAGAATATGCAATAATTAGATAGGTACTAAAATTGTGCACAAATCTCCAGACTATCATAAATTGTTAAATTTTTTTTAAGATTTTGAAATGTTCATGCTTTAAAAAGATATACAAAGCAGTTGTTTTATTTATAGGTTTTATTTGGACTGACATCCCACTCATTTTGTCTCATAGTTTCAACATATCCACATTTTTCTACAAAATCACTTAGTAGAAAATTCAGTTTTTGTCAATGAAATCCCTAATTTGTAACTTTAAAAACCAGTGAGATAATTAGGTTGAATTTAAATCCATTTCTGTTTGTTTCAAAGACATAGATGTCAGTGGTGAAGACAGGACCATGTATCTTCTTTCCTTATATAGAAATAAATCAATTGATTAAATCAGAACAAATATTGTCCAGATGGAATAATTTCATTTTCTGTTGTATTGTAAGATAAATCAAATGTCTGATTAAATTTTCATCATTTTAAATTGTAAAGAAACACCACAAATGACTAGACAGGAATGTATTGTAATACAGATTATTTTTTAGCATTTTGAAGACATTTGTGACAAGAATTCAATCTGAATTTTTGTGTTTAAGATATTGAATTTTTGATAGGGTAACCTTGATATATGATTGACGAATATTTGATAGTTTTATAAACCACTATGTATACATGACTGAGTTATAGAATTATTTTAATCCATATAGACCCCAGATTAAGTTGAGATAAAATCATTCAGTTACTGTGATACAATGTGATACTATTGAAATATTTTGTCTAAAAATATTCGATGAAAATTGATAAAAATTGTCATAAATGTAGCCCTTTGTAAAGATTCAGGGTATAATATATAGCTTTACATGTGGATTTTCCAAGTTGATAGTTTAGAGCATGTTTGAATTGACCTTAAGATGACTCCTAAATGACCTTGAACCTCTAATGCATTGTGATGTTATCAGTAAAACCACTTCAAAGCTTCTAAGTGTTTTGTTATAAGAATTATGAATGAAATACCAAAATATTAAAGATCTTTGATAGCATAAAATAAATGGAGAGATTTTTACTGATACATGTACATGTATGATAAATCAAAAATGACATGTAATGGGGGAAAATGCACTGAAGGCCCTATGACAATGGAAATGGCAAAATTTATTTGGGTTTAAAGAAGCTTAATAAGGTTCGTTATCTTCTGTGAAATGGACATATTCTTTTAAATATTAATTTACTTTAGTATGCAGTATGGCGCCCAACAAAAACCTGTGAATTGTCTCTTTATGGCATATATTCCATATTCTTTAAAATATTATAATACTCGTATGCAGTATGGCCCCCAACAAAAACCTGTGGATTGTGTCTTTCTGGCATATATTCCATTTTCTTTTAAATATTATAATAATATCATTCCTGATGTAATAATTACAGAATTATTCTATTGTGATGTGTCGAGGTGGAGAGCAGCTTCCCCATGATTGAGTCAGTATGCTCTTATATATTTTTGGTTACCTGAATGTCTGTTGGAAAGATATGGTTTACATCTTTTCAAAATTGAAATTTGTAAAAATTCCATGATTGCTATCTAAATTTTGGCTTATCCGCATGCTTTACATCAGGAATTGTATATTTCTTTTGTTTATTATTAGTAATAACATAGAATTTAATTAAGTTTGACTGATCTTCCTATTTTTGCCCCTAGCCTGTCTGATGAAGGTAAATGGATTAAATGCTTTATCATGTTTATGTTAGCAGTTAAATTTGCAGTTAAATTTTTGTTACAAATGTATGCAAGATGTGGATCATGTCTTTCTGGTATATTTTCCATAATCTTAATTTTAAACTAACAATGTCAAAAATGAATGATAAAGTGTAGGAACTGTCAGCTCATACAAATTGTTTGTGTGATTAATAAAAAGTTTTTAGTACAAATATAAGTGATGGGAATCAAATGAAATTTCATAGTCAAATATCGGTTTTAACCAACTAAGCATCAATTAATAATCAAATACAATTTTAACAGAGATGTTATTTAAAAAAAAACATTTAGACAGGTTGCATTGCTGCAAAATAATATGTATTTTTGACATTATGTTTTATGGTAGTTTAAAACTAACAAATATCAAAAATAAATACAGATCCTATAACAAATTTCAAAATATTTATCATATTTAAAACAAAATTATAACGGAATTATAGAAACTGTATTCCTCATTTTAAGCTCCTAAACTAAACCATGGGGTGCTGATCAGATTGGCAAAATTAGGAATTCTTTCAAATCCAGTTAAATCTAGTTCTCCTTCCCTGGATTAGATGTGTATCTAAACTTGTCATTTCTCAAATAATTTTCTGTTCTTTTTATCTTGCAATAATGGGATTTTGAGGGGACACTTTATCAAAAGGATTTTAATCAAAATTATGGTGAGGGTCGCTTAGAAAGAGGGAAAGGTAAGTTATAAATTTTACAATTTAAAAACCACAACAAGCATGTTGCAAAAATTACATAAAGTAATAAAAAGTTTGTAGAATCTAATGTACCTTATTACACAGATTTAAATTGTGTTAAATTTCTTTCAATATAACCTTACATTTGATTGATTATTATTTAGATCTTAATCGTTTACTTTTTCCAGGTGTTTCCTACAGAAGTCTACTGAAGCAAAAGTAATCAGAAGATTACATCAGTTTACAGGTGAATGTCAGGTAAAAAAAAATGGTAATTTCCTGCAAGATTAGAAATAGAATTATATCTGTTGACATGCACAACTTATTTTCGTAATAATTACTATGAGACATTGGCATGAAAAGAAACTTTTCCTGTAGTTAATGTTTTACATTTACATGTATCTCAGACATACAAAGAACAGAGGGGTGCCATGCTCTCCATTTTTGGCTAGCTGGAACATTGAACAAATTATGCCCAACAACAACTCCTGTTTGGTGTCACTACTGTACTAACAGGTCTCTTTGCTTAGTGTGGATATTTCCTAGAAAAATCTTTTAGTTGAAGCATGTTTGAGGCAAATAAGCGTCATCAAAAAACTAAAACCTTATATTACAGTGGCGACACCAAGCGAAAGTCACAGGTGGGTATAATCCAGTAGATTTCAACCCCCTGGGTCGAAGTTGACTTTAGATAGTTTTTACAATTCTGTTTAGACCCTATTTATTGATTTGTCTATGGACCCTTTCAAGAGTTTGTTATGTAATTATCCTTTGATCTTGCCTGATATTTCGAGCAGGTTGTGATACTGGAAAAAATCAGGCATGTTGCTTATAAAAAGACTAACAGATTTCTTGACTGAAGCTATCACCTGTATTACAGCTCCCCTTATCAGGCTTGCTGAGATACTGATGATAACTTCAGTTTCAACTTTCAGAACTTCAGCTAATCCCAAACATTTATTGATATTATCATCAGCTTTCCAAACTTTGGTTTGACATAAAGGAGCTGGTTAAAAATGTCTATTGTGCACAAACTTCTAAACCTTGGAATAAGTAAAAAAAAAAAATCTACATAGGAATTATCATTGGTCAGTTGTTTGTACTTTATTGCTTGAAGCTTGAACAATGATTTTTATCCTTCAGCCGAAAATTTTTAAAGGAGTAACAAATACATCTTTTGTTTGCCTGGTACTATAGAGAAAAACATACCTTAAGTCAGTGTTTCACTCTTGTTAAAATAATATATTAATCACTATCTAAGCTAATGGACAAAATTTATAATTTGATATGAATATGCACAATAACTGTCAGAATATATGTTTGTCAAAAAGATAAGTTGTCCAAAATACCAAACATCACACCAAAACAGGAACAATATAGACAGGACCAAAACAAAACTAACAATGTAGGGTTTCCACCTAACACTAGGTGTGCCATTGAGCAGAAATAGCTTTTTATAACATTCTATATATATTATTGGTTTTATTTGAAAACAGGAACATCTTGTTACCAATTGTATATTAGTCAGCTTGTTGGATTTCTGAATATCACCCCCCACCTAGCGTTAGGTGGTAAACCTAAACAACAGGACTAGATATTTTGACTGTACTACCACAAAGAATGGAATTTAACTAGTTTTCTTGGTATTCAGGCTTCTCACGAAGTTTTACTTACCGATACAACAATCAAAAGTGAAAACTAAAACAAAGATTTAAATAACTTGACAGTCAACATTTTCAATTTCTTAGTACTAAATAATTTAGCTGCTTGCCAGCTGCAGATGGAAACAGGTGGGTGATATGTAACTAAACATTATTGTTTTTGGAAGTGTGCAAATGTACCATAAGAATGGTAACGTACCCCCCAAAATATAAATAGTGACTGAAAAGTACACTAATAGCACAGTAGAGAGAAGGCAAAGAATGCAAGAAGATACTAATGTGTTCCAATGAATAATTAGATAAAATAACTTTAAACAGTGTTGTTATTTCAAGAACTGGAGGAATAATTTTAAATTTGAGATGTTATTTGAAATTTGAGGAAAAATTTTATTCTAATTAAGATGTTGTTTGAAACTTGAATCTGATCTTCTTTTGAACCTAAACATTATATGACTCAGCTTTTCATAAAAGAATGAAAACAAAGGGAAGATATTGAAGTAAAAAGGGAAGCCCTCCTAACGCCCCCATGTCAGAAGCTCGAGTTGATGACGTCTTGATAACATCTTAATTACCTCTGACATGCACACATGCATTAAGTTGCAGTTGTTGATTAAAAATTAGATTGTACTTTGTGGTTGCAGGTGTGATAACGAGTTTGCGGTCTACCTGGATATAGTGAGCTATTCATCAGGTAAGCATTTCCTCATGTCTGTTCAATTAAGACCTACAATATAATCAGTGTTTTACTTTGAAGTTAACTGGTAATGAGTAATTGTTCAGGTCACATCTTACTCTAACTCAGTTTACCTACAGTTAGAAACAGAATGTATTCAATGAAGAATAATGAATCAGTTTGCAGAAATCATGGTACTCTAGAAGAGACAGTCTGACAAGACCAACTTGGTTAAAGAGATAACTTGAAATACACTATCTATCCGTATGTATAAGGGTTGATTGTACAACAATAGATGATATCACCAAAATATAAACAAGATGATATGCAATAAATATTGATAAGAAAGAAAGGATATGTAATAAATGCCTTGAGACACAGCAACCCATTCCTTTTTGTCAAAATCTATCCTAAATTCGTCTGCATTCAAAGCAAAACTACCAAAAGATAGGTTTGTTTGTTTGACTTTGATTGGGGCTAAATACTCAGTCATATTGTGGTGGTCAGTTCTGCTAGTGGAGGATGTGGAATAAACCACCAACTTTGGGTAGTTTACTGACAAACCTTATCATGTGAGATGCAAGTAAAAAGTCAGGCCCAAACCCATGACTATAGATGATAGTCTACATTGATTTGAACAGGTAAATTAGCTATCTATACCACTTTGCCACCAAAAGATAGGTAGTGAAAATTAAAATATTAAGTTTATGCATTTTTCATAAGTGTCTGTGGTTATACAATCCTATTTTTACAAGGTTAAGGTTCAGATTGAAGGTAATTTTTCCTAAAGGAGTTAAGATGTCATAATAAAATTTTGAACATTAAATCTTGCGATGTGATTTTTCAGCATTTTGATGCAACACAGATGCTATGCCACTTCTTTCTCTTTTTGTTCACCACTGACACAAAGGGAAGACTTTGGAAATAATACCTGTATAAGTGTCTGCCTGTGCCACTGTTGGACAAATTCATTTTATATTACTTGTGTGGCTCATGTTGTGCAGATGTGCATATTTAAATGTATTCTGTTGGAATCCTTTCCTAATCTCATTTTATTTTATTCTATGGGGACCTTGTGTATCCTACTCCTCTGGAATATTTGAAGCAGTTCATCTTGCAGTTGGATTGTGCTTCTTTTTAGTATGCAAATGGACATACTGTCATGTAACAGAAGTTCCACCATAACAAAAGTTCCACAAAAGAAGAAATATTATTTAATATTTGTTCCTGATGGAATAACTTTATATAATACATGCTCCTACAGAAAAAAATAAAATGAAATAATCTATGAGAAAAGTTCATTTGGAAATTCTGTTATGAGTTACAAATATATGTTGATAATACCACTGTATTATAAATCTTTTCTGATTTCTATGGCATTTGTTGACTTCTTTCTGCATTCATCATATCCAGTGAAGTCCTATATGTCCTATCCCTCTAAACCTGATGGACTAATTCATTATACATTGTATATCAGTTGTGGCTGCAGATGTGTGTATTAGCTGATATTCTCAGTTCTTATGGCAGTTGTTGACATGGAAACATTGCTTGTTGTAATCCTCTGAAACAGATTTCTTTTCTTTCCTTTTCGTTCCTTTTCTATTTATTTCTCACTTTACAGTTATTCTCAAATTATTTAGTTGAATTTGTAATTGTATTATTATCATTATGATCGTTTGTTCATTTTCTGACGTCAGACTGTGGGTGCAGCAACTGACTTCACATACGGCTGCATTTCAGGTTTAGACAGGGTTCAAACTATAGTACAGAGATGCAAAGAAAACGACCCCCCTCCTTCCTATATTTTACCTACGTATTTACCTGTGGTCGTGATTGTTATTAATTTATTATAGGGTTATAATGATTTTGTCCACTTACGTATAAAGGTAATTTCTTTTTTTTCATGTGGCAATTATTTCAGACCAATGACAGTTAATTACAAAGTATGAATAAGTCGGTCATCTTGACTTGCCCCCTCAGAGTGTTATTGTTACCTACTCAGGTTAACGAGTATTGACCCTCGTAAAAAGTAAATAAATAGTCCAGGGGTGTTCTCACCTGTGGCAAATAAATGTCTTCTGATATACTGTGGGGGTACTGTGTTAGTTAAAGACACCATTGTTCATATAATTTATATATGATCATGTGTATATTTTTAAGACTCCATTATCTTACAATAGGTTTTATTTCAGGTATTTTATTTTATCTCTATGAGAAATTGATGTACTTTACTGTCACTGACCTCTTTACTTTTAATGTTTTTTTTAAGGTTCTGTACTTAAATAAAGGCTATCAGAATAGGGACATTAGATTCTTTTACCTTGTCAATCCACTCTTTTTGTTGTGAAAAAAAGGTTGATTTATTTTAGATTCCCATCAGGTTTAAAGACTTTCCATACCAGGGATATATTTTTTTTTATATTTCAAACATTTTTACATGGAAATCATAATGCTTTAAATTTTCCTGGAGCTCTCCTTAAACCCTTTCCATATACACCTGACATATAAAAAGAAAACCTTATATAATATGGTCCTTAGTGAGAGGTAGATTTACAAATGAATTACTATACACTATGTCAAGCTTTTGTGAAGTGTGATTTTAGAGCTTGATTAAATGATTTGCCTTTTGGCCTTTGTATTAGAAAGAATGACCCCACAGATTACATTTCTTGTTTTACACTATGCAGTAGCGTGCTCAAAGTCTTGTGCGAGTGTGTGCAAAGAGCCACAATTTAAAACTCAAGGGCAACTTAAAATACAGTTGCTAAAATTTATAATTGCAACTTGCTTGCAGTTTTTCAATCTACAAAATAACAAGTTTATTTCCATTTTATTTTTCCACCTTTTATTGATCACTTTTGCCACTGAATTAGCAACTATAGGACTTTTATCAATATTTTAAAGGGTACACAGTTTTTCTTTGATAACCTTTTAACCAGTTCCAACACATTCTGACATAGATAATTAGTGCTGCAAATAGTCTGAGATGTATGGTGGTCTCAATCAAGATAATTGTATGTTGGGAACACCATATATAGAGTGCTGTATATTATTTTCTATACTAGTATCCTGCAGGGTTTAGGTATTTAAAACAAATGACATCTCTGTTTTCCTTACACTTCTGTTTGGAGAAATTGGTACATATAAACAGACACTCCCTTACACCTCCATACATGTTAAAATACCTGCCTCACACCCACTGCATTAATGCAGTATGAGCGGAAATTATTTTGCATAATGTTTATGCCTTTTTTGGTCCAAATTCAACAGAAGGAGGAAAGTGTAAACCTTATGTTTTTATTTACAATTAGTTTAAATGACGTCTGAACTTCCGATTTGTACATATCATATAATCCCCTTACACAAGGTAAACACAGATTGCATCACTATAACCATACAATTGTACTTTTGGATTATGTTAACCATAGCAAAGTAGGCCTCTAATCAAAATTTTAAATCTTTGATGACTGTCAAAGGAATAGAAGCAGTATGATTTTGTTTATTCATTTCAAAAAAAATAAACTAGTACTATAACTGTTTTGTGCCTTCTGCTAATTAAAGCAAGGTTTAACATTTCTGACATGTTTAAAAAATTTTCTTAATGAAGTGGGGAAAATTGTTGTGGCGTTAATGAATATATAAGAATAAATATAATTTGGCCAACTTGGTCCCTTAATATGGATAAGGTCATGGTGTTATAGCCCTAAATAGGAAAATGATACTTGTCCTTACTATGCTATTAGAATATAATTTCTTCAGTGGCAAATCCAGACTGGACCAGAGGTGATTAAAGAGTATGTTCAAACCCCAAAAATGAAAAAATATAAGAATTATGTACACTGTATGCCTCCCCCAACTAGAAATCATGGTTTGGCCCCTGCGAAGGAATATAAAGTATTTGTGTATATGCAATAAAATGAACAGTGATATGGGATTAATGTACATAAGAAACTAATTCATATACAAGAATCAGGGGTGGATCCAGGGGACCCACTGTGCCCCCCTTTGAAAATGCAAAAATGAATTTTAGCGCTTGCTTTGCATGCAAAATGCGAGTAAGTATTAATTTGCAGGTCCCCCTTTCCAAAAGTCAGATCCAGTTATGTACAAGTAAGTGTTGGCATGTGCCAGCCCCCCTTTTCCATAATCCTGATCCACCTCTAAAAGAATGATTTAAATGAAGTCAGCATTTTTGGAAAGGTCACACATTATTGATATTATAAACACTTCATAAAACCATGTAGATGTGAGAAGTGTCCAAACAATCATTTTTTCTTTCTGTTTCCATGATGCAAACTTAATCTGAAATCAACCCTTATACAATGTTATTGAAAATCAAGAAAAATCAGCAAAATAATGTTTTATGTTAGTTTTATCTGATTTATTCAACAATTCACTGTAACTTGTCTACTTCAGTATAACAGGTACTCATTAACTTGTTGGTTTTAATCAGAACAAGAAATCTAAGCTTACATAAGGAGCTAAATACAAACTCATTAAATGTAATTCTAGTAGTTCTAATTATAGTGTTACCATTTAAATTAGTTGGGGAACCAAACAGGCAAGGAAACTAGGTCTTAAATTATCTTAAAACTTTATAATTGTTATGAGTCTATAAGCAATGTTTGCTGTCCAAAGACAATATGGTTTATGTTTTTTTGTTCATTCAGGAAAAAATCTTTAAATGTCTGGTTTCCATGCAGTTCATTAAGTTGTCAGCTAACTGTATAGCCATTTTAGGTGCCATTGAAGGAGGTTTCTGGTCCAAAAAATCATTTTTATACTGGATGTGACTCATATTTTGTGTGCAAGTAATTTGTTATGAAAATAAGCATATTAATCTGTCACTGTGCAAAAATGGACGAAAAAATCCATTGTTAAAGTTTTTTTAGTGCTTTCTATGTTGTTTTTATTCCAAAAGCTAACTTTTTTTTCATACAACAGTGATCCTTTATTTTTATAAAGTATATAATTAAGTTTTAACAACGGACATTTTTGGAAATATTATAGATGTCAAATATGTTATGATTCAAATCCCAGAACCAACTTAACATGTCTGCGGTAATAGATGACAAAAGAGCTACTGTAAAAGTAGTTATATTTGCAGTGAATAAATTTTCACTATCTTTGGGGTCTTAATTTTTCTACCAAAATATGTAAATTCTAAATGCCAAAATTTACCTAGACGTTTCATAGAAATAAGCAGTATTAAAACTAGAACCTGCTAACTTATACTTTTACAGTAGTTCTTAAGTTTTGTTTTTGCCAAAATGTAATATGGTTAGGGCTGTCAAGTTTTCATGACGAGCATGCGTGAGATTTGGTAAAAAATTCAAAGATCAAAGGGAAAATACAAAAGA
>JAULBM010346404.1:0-12341 GCA_032357055.1 Geukensia granosissima | reverse complement strand
CGGACAGACGGACAGACGGACGGACGGAGTCAAGCGGTTACTAGACCTGCTTCCGCCTTCGGCGACGCAGGTAAAAAGAGTAATTTATATATGTGACACATTTATGTGCCAAATATGGTATGCCAATGTTGAAGTCTAAAGTCACAGGGTGGTGGTTTGACTTGATGGGGATTATAAAAATACGAAAATTGTTGTTAATAATCCTTGATTTCAGTAAAAAAATTTTGATATTTCAAAACCATAACTGGTCAAATTTTATGATGTCACTATTACATAACATAAATCTTTTACCAGAAAAGTTATCATGATTGTACAAGAAAGCTTTAAAGAAATATAAATATTTTCGTAAAAAAAACATTGACTTGTTGGAAGTTAATTTTCACCAATATTTTGACTTACCAACCCTTTTCCTTTAGCATATGTTTATTGATCAATATATAAAATCAGAACAGAAATTGAGTATATTACATCAAAATTACCCAAATCTCTACCATGGTAGCTGCTTGGCTAATTATGTGATTGCCAGTTATTTTATTGTGGATTCATTGTAACATTTGTGTTAGATTAACTCCAACCCCACTGAGGTATAAAATCTCAAAGAAGTGAAATAGGTATTTAAAAGAGGAAACAAAAAAAGATCTAACCTTTTACTTAAAGAAGAGCAACATCAATTGTATTACCATCCTGTCTAAGCTAGATTCATCGGAATTTTAAACCTGTTATTTCATCAATATTGAGTTATATAGTTCTTTTTCCCCAAAACTTACATTTTAACCAATGTAACTGACATTCAGGTGTGATGTACAATTCAACCAATAAAGGCAATATATAGAATTCATACATTCAAAGCTCATCATCTACATCAATAGATGAAGTATACAAAAAATTTTGACAAAAACTTGATTTATAACACTTGATCAAAGTGGAATAGAAAGTTCTTCTTTATAATTAAAATCATTTCATTTTACAATAAATCAAGTTTTTCTTCTGTCAGTTAAGCCACAATAGGAATAAATACATGAAACACAATTTTCTCAGGGTATAAAAATTATCTATATATTGAAAATATCAATGTATATGATAATATTTCATCAAACAATGATTGATGTTACTAAAATATTCTTTTATCAGAATTCTGCCACTAAACAGGTCGATCATAATTATGTATTCTCTCCATTCATCTAAGGTTATATTCCAGACAAGAATCACAGGAAAAATAAATTTATATGCTACTTTTTGGCATTCATGCCAACATTCTAAAAATTAGATTGCCTAAAGAGTCAACAATGAAATGTAATCAGTGCAATTGAAATCTACATTGACAGCCAGTCCCAGTAACACATCCACAAACTTGTTGCTTTTCATATCGTGTCAATGCTTCAAGTACTCGGAAATAATACATTCAATTTCCTATTCAAAGGATCAAATTTCATAGAAGACTTCTGTAAAGAAAGATCAATCTTGGTTTGAAATCTGTTCGAGGAGACAAAATAGGATGTTTATGGAAATATCAGTGTGAAATTGATGAAAAAAAGTCAGAAAAATACCCTGATATTTTTTCAGTTTAGGATAAGTAGTATTGACAAAAGATGTAAAAATTGATGAAAATAGTAAAACCTGGTATTCTTTAATCTTTTTGATAACCACCCACCTGAAACAGGTAAGCTCATTACAATTTAATCTTTTACATAACATTTGTTCTTATACCTTAACATGCTCCAGAAATTTAATCCCAGCCATGTCACCAAATAAAGTAACGCCGTGAGACTGACACATGAATAAGGCATTAAATAGCATGAAAATTACAACATAAAAGGATATTAATGACACTTTTAACACATTTGAATAAAAAATGTAGTATCAACATATCTAAATGTGATGGAATATCATATAACATGCCTTCAATCATATTGATAATGCTTTTTAATTTGCATATCAATAAACAAACACTTCAGATGGACATTTTCATTTCTTATCATTCATATTAATTTTGTTACAGTTATATGGCGCAATAATGCTTTTCTATTTCTTTTATGCATTGGATAATAATGCATGTATATATCAAATATGTTTTGAAAGATAATCATTAGATCCAATATAGACTGTTCTGTCACCAGCATTTGTGGTAATTTATTTTACATTATGATATAGAGTAAATACAGAAAAACTTCAGACACTAGATTTGAGTGTGTACACAGATCTGTCTAACCAGTGACAGCAAATGCTGTCTGCAAATCAGATTAATGTTTTGCAGCTAACCAGTTTAAAGCTTGCTTCACTAAACCAGAGACCATCTGTCAAGAGGGGTGTGTAGGAACACCCAAGCAAAAATATTGAAAAGCAGGAGGATAAAATTTTAGTAAGATTGCCATATATCTAAGGGTTAGTTTCTGGAAAGAATGCTTAATGTACATGCAAGAGAAATTCTGACTGAGAATGTAATTTACAAGGACATCTTGAATAACCAAGACTTATTTTTTTATCCCCAGTTTATAAGACCCCATGGACATTCTAATTACATGTTGTATCACCATACCATGTAAAAACTGTCACATCACCTTTGTACCTTTCAACAGTTATTTTTACAGACAATTAACTTGTAGTAAAATTGCATTTACAAGCGGCTAATGAAAAATCACTAATAAAATAAAGAACCATTGATTTCTTTTCTAGAATAACATGTATTATTCAAAACATATTGCAGGGATTAGCAACATGTGTAAACTGAATGCACCAATATTGGGTAACAGAATCTAACATTACAATGCTTCAGTGAACTTGTTGATATCTAAACCATTCCGAGTTGATTTTTCTATATGTCTAAGGACAGCTATACTATGTTTGAAATTACACACAACATGTTACTGATTTTATGGAAAGCAAGAATAACTTATGAGAAATTTTGTGAATTATTCTTGCAAAATTTTATTACATGAAATAGTATTCTTAAAATGGACTAAATATTAATAAATAGCTTAATTCTATCATTTAGTAAAGCTGCCCATTTCCTGTCCAATGTTGTGTTTTTTGAGTGTCATAAATGAAAACATTGAATAGAAATGACTGAACTCAGTTTGTTTGCAAAACTTTAAATGTGACCAAAATGTGTTTTATAGATGTTTTACTCTTACCAAGATTGGTATGGAAATAAGTGGTACAAACAGTTGTAAATGATTTGGTATGTAGACCAATTGCTAAAATTGTTCTGTTTTTATTCAGTGTTGATTGTTTAACATGTCTTACACACATGCATAGTTCATTATCCTAACATTGTGTGTTTTGGTCCTCAAATTTACCAAATCAAAAAAAAAGAGAATATAGAAAATGCCATTTTGACATTCCACCATTTGTGTTTTTGATGACTACCAAGAGTTTTCTTATACTGGGGTCAGGATGAGTCGATACAGCTAAAGTAATTTTATATTTTGGTGCTTGATGAAACAGTTCATGTCAGGTTCTAATTCTTCATGCATAGTGTCAGGATTTCATGATAGGAAACAATATTCATCTTACAAAACAGAGCTTCTTTAAAAAATAAGTTTGTGATTTTAATGGATTTTTTTTCTCTATATGTTGCAAAGTGAGCAATATTAATAATAGTCATCAGGAGATTGGCAATCCAGACAAAATGCTTTTATACATGCTATTTATATATTGAAGTCTATATTTTCTTCCTCAATGGAATTTTTCTGGCAGATTGTTTTAAATATGATCAAGTAAGATCTATAACTGTCAAATAAGAAGTCTGCTGTTGCTGAAGGAAATTGTTCAAATCCATATAATGTACCTGTAATTGCTTTCTTATTTAGTTTTCAAAAACAGAACTACAGCATTATAGGATTATTGAGAATATTTTAAACCTGTATTATTACACTTCCATAAGAATTTCGAAGAATTGGATTAATAACTTTACTAAGAACCATCAAATACCAATAAGTATTTAGGTATTTTCCTGACATTTAACTATAACAATGAAGTTTTTTAATTGTTGCAATTGAGATGGGGATTCCATCATCTTTTGAAGACCTCTTGATTTAAACTATTGATAACTGCAGCTGTCCTTGAGATTTATGACATATCTTTACTTCATAAATTCATAGGAATACTTGTCTTTTTTGTATTTATACAAAAGGGGGGTTTTGAAGGATATAAACCCTATTCTAAGGTTCTTTTATAAATATGAGATACAAGTGTGGACACAGAAATATCTCGCCTGCAAACTGGAATAGCTGAATGACAAATGTGGACGGATGCATAAAAAAAAGTTGACTTCACTGTGATACTGAGGTCAAGGTTAAATGACACATAGCAGACTGGCAGGTACCCATCAGATTTACTATAGACCAGATATTGTGTGTCAAAGCATAACAGTTGTTGAACTCAGGTATTCTGCAAGTGCAGCATGACATGACCGCAGCACATTAACATGTGAAAGGTGAACAAATGAACTTTTGGGTAAGTGTGGACACAGTTTAATGCTGGACACAGTAAAGTGCTGGACACAGTAAAATTCTGGACACAGTTATATGCTTGGATAAATGATCTTTTTGACTCATATAATCCTCAAAACTTGTGTCACCTTTATCAAATTTTTAATAAGGAATCATTTGAAAACCCCACCAAAATTAGATGAAAAATCAAATTTTTCCGTATTATTCAAAAT
Organism: Geukensia granosissima; assembly: GCA_032357055.1. Classification (NCBI taxonomy): domain Eukaryota; kingdom Metazoa; phylum Mollusca; class Bivalvia; order Mytilida; family Mytilidae; genus Geukensia; species Geukensia granosissima. The sequence goes on along the minus strand of JAULBM010346404.1, from coordinate 7,678 downwards.
TGAATACCCCCTAATTTGACCCCTTTTAGATTGAAAACTGTACGAGATAGAGAAAATCTGTTGACATACTACTGGAAGCTCTCATTGAGAGGCATCAAATGCCAAAAAACCCATCAAAATCAGATGAAAAAAAATTTCTCATCTCCTGCAAAATCATATTTTCTAAACCCTTTGTCCCCTTTAATACAAAAAAAAAACAGAAAATTTTACCAAAAAATGCTTGGAGTAACTTATACTGAAATTTTCATGAGGAATCATTTGGAGAAACCCCCATCAATATCAGATGAATAATAAAAATTTTACATCTACTGCAAAATCACATTTTTTAAACCCTTTGATCCCTTTTATACAAAAAACAGTAAATTTTATGAAAAAATGCTTGGAGAAACTTTCATTGCATTTTTCATAAGGAATCATTAGCATAAAACTCCATCAAAATCTGATGAAACATAAAAAGTTTCAAATTCAGGGCGAGGCCATTTTTGGACCCTCATATCTCAATAACAGTAACAGAAAGGTCATGACACTAGTGGCCTATAATGTTGACTTTTTCAAAGTGAATGCAAAGAAAAAAAAACCATCAAAATTGGACAAGAAATAGAGAACTTTCATTCAAACAAGAGAAAAAACCCTTATGACCCCTCCCTAAACAAACAGGTTGGGCTAGATTCCCTAAAATCAATACCAACCTTTATTTTGAACCAATTATCCATGTCCCAGAATATTTAAAGGATTGGTTAACTAGAACAAAAGTTATCATGCAGAAACTAACCTGTCTTCAGACACCAACGACAACCCCGATGACAACAATAACATCAAACCATAATACAACAGCAAATTTTTGCTGTTGTATAAAAATGGAATGACTGTAAAAATTTACAAAGTTCCTCAACCAAGAAAATGAGGTTATGGTCAAATTTCACATAGGAGACTGGCAAGTACTTATCAAGATCTAACTATACAGACCAAATATGATGGATCTAGCTACTGTTGTTGCTGAGAAATGGACTTGAATCTGAAAACTTGTCACAAAATTGACCAAGTCAACCATCCATGAAAATAAGGCCAAGGTCAAATGGCATATACAAGACAGGTAACCACCAAGATCTAACTAAATAATAAATTTAATGAGTCTAGATATGACAGTTGTTGAGAAACGGACTTAGTGTAAAAAATTTGCAAAATCATGAAAATGAGGTCAAGGTCAGATGAAATATAGACTACTGACAAGTTCTAAACAAGATCTAACTACAGAACAAATATAGTGGGTCTAGGTACTGCTGTTGTTAAGAAATGGACTTGAATGTGAAAACTTGTCACAAAATTTACTAAGGCACTCATCCATGAAAATGAGGTCAAGGTCAAATGGCATATGAAAGACTGACAACTACCTATCAAGATCTAACTGTACCCCTACCTTACCCTAACTTTGTAAACTTCCTGGATCTATCCTACATTTGTATGTTCTGTTAACTGAAAACAACTCAAAATCTACCGGTACTGAACAATCTAAATTTACACCAAAATCTACAATACAAGCGAAATCCATACCAAAATCTACAATACAATCGAAATCCATACCAAAATCTACAATACAATGGAAATCAATAGCAAAATCTACAGTACAATAAAAATCCATACCAAACAATACAGTACAACTAAAACCATACCAAAATCTACAATACAATCTAAATCCATGCCAAAATCTACAGTACAATCTAAATCCATACCAAAATCCAAAGCAAAATCAAATTCAATACCAAAATCTACAGAAAATCAAACCTGTATCAACAGTACAATCCCATCACAAATTCTGCTTGTTGGTATCACATATTCCTTTTACATTTTTATATTTAATGGCTTTTAGACTTTTTGTTTTTTTTTCCTTTTCATAATATTCTTTTGGCACAAAGGCTAGAACATTCTGACATTTGCTGTCCAGTTTCAGGAAAATTAAATTACTGTATTCCAGTAAGTTTGTAACATATTTGATTTGAGAATTACCAGTTAAGATTTATTGATACATTCATTTTGTTTACTTGTAAATTTGAGATATTAATATATTAAAGTTTAATGGGAAAGTCAATGAAGAACTGCAAGTCAGACACACCTACAGTTACTGGATATATTTAGTGGCTGCCATTATAAAATTACATGATCAGTCATCTTCTAAGAACAGATGTTCCATATAAACTTTAGCCTAAGTAATTGAATCCTGAAATCCAGGTCAAAAGGACCTAATTCTTGTTGGATGCTTGGCTCTTTACTAAGATGAATGTTTTCTGTATTCAAGTCTTCTAGAATCTGTGGTTGGACATAAAATCTGAGAACTGTGGACAAGTTCTATCCATTTATGACAGGCAAACTTATGATACAATCAAAACTGTTTTTTGATTTTTTTAAAAAGTTCTGGGCAACTACTAAACTAAGGTCACATTTCTTTTACTATTCATGTTTTGAATATTTCTATTATGGAAAATTCTAATAGGCATAATCATTTCTTCTAATACGGAAAATTATTACAGATATAGGATTTAGACCCCAATTACATGTTTATTCAATATTTTTAAACCAGTATAAACACAGGCTTCTGGAGCTTATATGGCTCACCTGAAACCATACTGCTTGATAGGGGACCATCCTTAGACCCTTTGACCAAAATTTGATTGCCATTGGATCTGTAGTTGCACAGCTTAAAAAAATGCCCATATTAAAAATAAATGTTATACAAAGCAAGCCAGACACAAATTTGGTATCCTATAACCATTCAACAAATATTTTGTTACAATAAGCTCTGTAGTTTCAGACGGTGATGAGGATTTATGTTCCTAAATGGTTGAAAACTTGCATTAAAAACAGAACACAAGTAATCATGTGCATAATGCATGGAGGGTTCAAAACTAAGCATTAGCTACATTTCCTCAATATATGGTGGTATAGATCACAAGCATAATTTTGTGTGCTTTGGATGGCGGAAAACAGTATGCCATACCATTCTGAATCTTATTTCAATATGGATTGCCAATTACTGCTTTTTCCCGCAAAAACTTGACATCCCTATATAAATATTTGGACGTCACAATGTAAAACGATGCCATTAATACCGACTGACCCAAGGTCATTCAGACAAATTCATTCATGAAACGGTATGTGTAAAAGGTCCATAACAGTTTATGTATAGTTACCAGGAAAAGGCTTTGCAATCAAAGCCCCTATAAAGTGACTCCATGTGATGGGAAAAATTGCAAAAGTAACTATAAAATTCAATAATAACATGCTCATAGAGAGGATCTTTCAATAAAATGAAATTGAGTGAGTAAATCACCACATACACCCATTGCTTTCTGGAACTCTGGAATGAAAGAAGTTCAGGTATACAAGAGTGTTTTTGTCAAATAACAGTAACATGGTAGAAATGTTAATGGTCATCAAGGCAAACTAAAAAACCTTATTTAGGCCACTCCGAATTTATTTCTAATTCTTTGGATTTTTAGTGATAAAAATAGGCGTAGCAAGCGAGATTTTTAATGTAATTTTATTTTGTGCACTGACAAAATACAAGAGCGAAACCTCAAAAACTGATGCGAACCTGGGAATAATACACTAATTAGTTTATTACTACCAGTATGAACTGAAACAGTTTAAAGTTTTTTCGTTCTTTTTGTATTTTTTAAGGAGCGAGCTTGCAAATTTTTATTTTTTATATTTAATTATAACAATAAAAATTTCTAAAAAATGGAGCGAGTAAAAAATTTTAAAAATTTTGAACCCATTATAAGAGAAATGAGTAAATCCCAAGAACTGTTTATTATTTTGGAGTGGCCTTATTGATGGGCACTTACAATGATAACATAATCATAGCAAAAACTAAATATATGAAAATGAAAAGATCATAGCCATTTTGTCATATTAAGGGGGTGGGACTAACCCTAGGGATAAAACAAAAAATTTCTTCTTGAACCCTCATATCATAAGGAATAAGAAAATATATGGTTTAGGGGTGGGGATCTCAACCGTCCAAGAGTTATTACCAAATTTGTCATATTGAGGGGGTGAAGCGACCCCCAGGAGTAAGATTTATAATACTGCTGATATCCCCATGTCATATGAAATAAGAAAATATATGGTTTAGGGGTGGTGATCTGAACTGTTTAAGAGTTATTGCCAATTTTGGAGTTGTAAGGGGGCAGGGCCAAGCCCCTGGGGCATCAAGCAAAAAACAAAACCCGGGGGACACAAGAACCTATCAAGGTCTACTACCATGCAAAATTTCAAGTTGGTCCGACTTACGGTCTCTGAGAAATGTGTCGGACATCTTTACGCGCCAAGAAAGAAAGAATACTACTACTACTACTACTACTACTACTAATGATCCCCCTGGCTACGAGTATGGAATCTATTATATTCTCAAATACACAAGATAGGATAGAAATAAATGTGTCAGATCATATATTTTAATTTAGATTTAAGATTTCCCAAATTCATGAATTTTTTTTTAACTTTAAATAAAGCCTTGTCTGTTTTTTTTATTTGTTTTCCGTCCCGTCAAATTTAAAAACAATACCCACCTGTCCACATGGAAAACACACCAACACAATGAAAACAACTTTAATTGTCTGTACATTTCCTTAATACAGCTTGTATTGCATGCCACATATCTGAGGCCATTATATATACATATAAAAAACGGAGATGTGGCACAATTGTTGATACAGTTTATTAACAATAGTACTATGATTTTGCAGCTATCGAGATAATTGTTCTTTATACTACAATTCATTGAAGTTATTTTCTGCTTATCAAAGTGCATAAGCCTACCTGCATGCAGACACAAACAAAGAAAAACACAACTTTGGCCTAATGACGAAACAATAAGTTTCATCCACTACATGTATCTGTTCTATTTTTGTTAAGAAAGTCTTAATGAACAAGGAATAAATTTTCTGATGTGTTGAATCCTCAAAAATTATTATTCTTGTTTTATTTGAAGATCAGTGAAATATTCTTTTCTAAGCCAATACCTGGCATAACAACAAATTTGCCCACTATGGTTTTCTTGGAAAATAAAGACCATTATCTTATTAAATGGAAAATGGAACTTTTATTTGACATCTTTAAAAGGGGACATATTTAATCAAATTAGAGTTGTTCTTCTTATATCCACATACACTCAATTCACAGTCATTTCTGAAAATATACCCTTACACCTGGAATCAGATAAACAACAGTTATTACTTAGACATTCAGACTTTAACAGGGGTAATTCAAAAATTTGTACACCTCCTACAATGCCCTCAATCCCCCTTTTTAAGCTTACCTGGCCAAAGGCTATGTGAGCTTTTGTCATCACTTGGCGTCCTTCGTCCGTTCGTCCGTCGTCTATTAACTTTTCACATTTTTAATCTTCTCCTCTGAAACTACTGGGCCTGATGGAACTAAACTTTAGGAAGCATCTATATAAGATCCTTTATAAAGTTTCCTCATATCGCCCCAATCCGTCAACAAACATGGCCGCCACAGGAAATTCTTGTTTCTGATTGGCTAATATGGAAAAAATCTTCTCCTGTGAAACCACTTGGCCAAATGAACTTATATTTTACAGGAAGCATCTATATAAGGTCCTTTATAAAGTTCCCTCATTTCGTCTTGATCCATCAACAAACATGGCTGCCACAGGCAATTCTTGTTTCTGATTGGCTGATATGGTAAAATTCTTCTCCTCTGAAACTGCTTGGCGTCTGTCGACCGTTTGTCTGTCGTCCATTGACTTTTCACAATTTTGATTTTTCCCTCTGAAACCACTGGGCCAAATGGAACTAAACTTGGTAGGAAGCATCTATATAAGGTCCTTAATAAAGTTTTCTCATTTCGTCCCAATCCGTCCACAAACATGGCTGCCACAGGCAATTCTTGTTTCTGATTGGTGGATATGGAAAAATTCTTCTCCTCTGAAACTGCTTGGTCAAATGAACTAATACTTTACACACTGTGCATAGCCATAACAGAACCTTTCGGAAGGAACATATCCTTCCGGAACAAGGGACGGAACCTTCCAGATCAATTGTTAAGTTTTGGCTAGGTGAGTGTAAAAAACCCGTTTGATTTAACTTTTACTCACCTTATTTAAAAAATCCATAGGTACCACGGAATTTTCAAGAAAACAAATGTATTATTTCATGGAAAATTGTACGAGTTAGTCAAACTGTTTGCCCACGTGAAAGGAAACGAAATTACAATAATAAGAATTTGCCTACTGTCACGCTAGAAATATTTGGTTTTCAAAGAAGTAAGAACGTTTTGTACGCTTTTCTGATCAAATAATAAATAAAGAAATGTATTCTGAACAACTTTCATTCAATGTGCAAAACAAATGTCAGCTTATTTGTAAAATATTGATCGATTTCGCACCTTTAAGTCGGGGACGGACACCTTTCTGATTGAAAAATAATTTGGCTCCGGATCCTTTCTGCTCATGATTTTTTTTTCATATTTTGTTATGCACACATACCCAGAGAAATAAGTGCTTCATAAATGTTGAATAGATTACAACTTTATGCTACGCGAGTTCATAAAAATCTGTCAAAAAGATATTTTGATTACATTTTATAAGTTGTCAACTAATCAAGTGAATGAGAAATAATATATTGCGCTGTCTAATCTACATTTAGAATATACATTTAAGTTCTTTAAAGGTGTTTTCAACAGATCATTTACAAATACCATAAACACAGCAGACGACGGAAATCAACAATGCTGTCTAATTTTAGAGGGAAAACAAGTAACGAAATAAAATCCGAGTATATATGTTATAGAAGTGTTGTCTTTTTTTCAGATTATTAACAGAATGCCAAGTGTTTCAAAATATTTGGTAGCAGGTGCAAGATGATATTTTATCGTTTCGTTTTCCGTTTTTTTTATTTTGTTTATTTTTATAATATTTAGTTTTTTGCTTGTTTTTCTTTTTTTGTTTATTTTTTATTATTGTTATTATTTTTTTTTTGGGGGGGGGTCAAAGGCAGCTATATACAATAAAATGAACACATTTGTTTTATATGCATACTCTTCGTATTTGATGTTTTTTCTTGTAAGTGTATGAATGTGGTATCGACTTCAAGAGAAAAATTCAGTTTCAATTGGTATAGATTATTTTTGTTTTGTTTTACCGAGCATTGTTACAACACTGCCCTAGGTTTTTTTAGACTAACTAAGGCTCGCCATAAAGCATTTTTGCAAGTTAATTAATCCTTGTTCAATTACCTATACTATATGTCGGGCTTTTGTGGAGTGTAATTTTCGAGATTTATAAAATTATTTGTTTCTGCCTTTGTATTTATTTTTAATCAATAGAAAGAATTATCCCACAGTTAACGGTTATGAAATAACTTTTTTCACACTATTATCTGCCCCTGAATTTCTCTACGGAGATTTAATATTGTAGGTCGACCATATTCATTTAGGCGGGAGCGCTTAAGTTTGACCTAGATTAGGTAAATTAAAAAGATGCGCACATTTTTCGGACCTTCTCTTGCGGTTTATATAAGTAAAATCACTCTTAAAATTTTATTCAGGTGCGTCTCAAACGAATTTTGCAGGTTATCTAATTTTATTGATTGATTGATTGATTGATTGTTGTTTAACGTCCAGTGGCAAATATTTCATGCATATTCAGGACGGAAAC
>JAULBM010346393.1:0-12341 GCA_032357055.1 Geukensia granosissima | reverse complement strand
GAAAACTAAAGCTGGAGTAACACGAACCCTACAAAAACCAGGGTGAGTTCAGGTGCTCCGGAAGGGTAAGTAACTCCGGTTTAACTAGTGGCACCCGTCGTGTTACTCAGTAGTCAAAGCCGGTGTATAGTCACAATCGATGTTAGTCATAAGCGGTAATTCGTACAAATATAATGGTACAAAGGTATTTTGACGTACCGCACGGTTTTGCGGGTATTCGTCGTGTTCTACTGTATTTTTGCGGTATCATGTTGTAAAGAAAACACAAAATACTCAAAACTCATGTAAAATTGCTTGAAATATAAGTTCCTTTATCATTTAAAGAAACATACAGGAAAATAAATATGTGGGAGTCTCAAAAAGTTAAAGCTTTATTTGCGTTGTAAATTGTAACAAGTCGGGTCCACCGCGGAAATAAAAAAGGGATAGAACTTTTAAAAAATAAAATATTTTTGTCCAGTTTTTGGTAAATCAAGTGCAAGGTATTTTTCTACATGAAGTCATTTACAGTTTGACGTATTGTGACGTCTTAATAAAGGATCAATGACGCAAGAAATCAGATGAAAATGTAAAGATTCATACAGTTTTGTCATGACAAAATTTTCTCAAGTTAGTATAAATATCTATATCAATATAAAGCAAAAACAAAAAAAGATTTAAAATGCGTTTTTCTTGTAATTTTATTTTAAGATAAAATACGTGTATGTTGATTTTTTCTTATGTATAAAAGCGAAATTTCTTATTCTCTGTCTGGCGATTTTGTCCCACATGTCAAAATTTGCTGTTTGCGTGCCATAATCAAACGAATACATACTGTCAAGTAGTTTACATTATGTGTCAAACGAAATGCTTTCCAAAGACACAAAACAAATTAGATGATGCTAAACAAAATTTTGAAACTTCGCCATTTAACACTTATTAACTGGTTAAATGACGTTACGTTAAGTGCAGCAATACCGTGAGCTCAGTCTAAATATTTTTTGAGTGTGATATACTCCATTGACGATTTCAATAAACTGCGCGAATTTGACAAACCATCTCAAACTGTCGACACTTACGATTTTTCTATCCTTTATAATACACTTCTCCACAACCTTACTTAACCGACATTTTGAGATCGTATTCAGTTGGCATTTTATAAAACAGTTAAAAAATAAATTTAAAATATAATAGGTAAATGTTATCGAGCTTTCTTTTTTGAAGTATGTGCATCTTGTTGTCTATTGCTTTATTTGATATTGTCTGTTTACTATGCATCGACTTCAAAAGCTACTTCTTATGCAGTTTTTAAAGGTTTTTTAATGTCGTTTTGTCACACCACTGTCCCACATTAGGCGGAGGGCTGAGTATTCATAAACATGGTCAACACAGTCACATACTTCATGTGTCTGTCCGAAGCCAGGAACATGTACTCGTTTTTTTTTATGGTAATGTGTTACTTGTTAACATTGTTTATTTTTTTGCCGATATTTGCTACAATTTAATATCATTAATTTTTTCTTAATGGCCTTTTACAGCTTGCCTTAGGATATGTGTCCATTACTGAAGACTTTTTAGATGCTTCCTGTCAAGTTTAGTTCCATTTTTCTTTGTGGTTTCAGAAGAAAAAGCTAATAGGAAACAAGAACATGCTATAGCTAGTTGACCGAGAAGTGCGAATGAAGGTTATCCCATAAATGCTTCAGACCAAGATTCAGTGTATTTGGTCAGTCAGTTTCAGATGAGAAGTTTTTAAAAACTTCAACTAATCATGAACAAGAACTGCCTATGGTGGTCATTATTTGACAGACAGTATGATATATCAAAAATGTAAAGACGCCGTCCAAGTGATGCTCCAGTCCAACACTTAGAAACTCCAATCCAAGTTTTAGTTCATTATGTCCAGAGCGATATGGCAAAAGCTGGCGTTGCCTATGGTCAGATGAGCTAACAAATTAATAGAGTGGAACAAGTGGCTATAGAAATAATTATGAAATCAGAGTATTGGAACTTCTAACCTTGAATTGCATTTTGTTAATCGCTGACCAAACTTTTATACTTTGTTTATTCAAGACTATATTCCAAAATTAGGCAATTTTTTAGACACTAGATAAATCAGTTATAAATGCTGTTATTGTATATCTGCATTTCGATAAAGGCCATGGTAAATTTGGTTCATAATAATATTGGACTATTCAAGTCCAGTGTAGAATACCATGTCAGAGATCAAAAGTGCATAGTCCAAAGAGAAAAGACAAATTTGAAACAAACTAAAAGATAAAACGTAAACAAAAAGAACAAAAGCTTGGAATCCACGAAATCCTTACAAAACAGGAGTGGAATCAGGTGCTTATAAAGGGTATACGCGCATAACCCTTCGTTGATTCCTATATCTCAAATCCAGGTAAACGTCAATCCGAGAAGAGGTCAACATATATTTGTATTGCCGGTAACAAGTCCATAACTAGTTTAGATACACTGATATTATACGGTTTAACCAATTCGTGATGGCGACCATACAATTTTAGGAGGGACGACTTCAACCAAGTCAGGAAACTATAACCATGTGGATATCGTTTATTTTGTTTTATGTTTAAGTATTACTTGTTTTGCATTGTTTACTTTTTGGAAGATAGTTGTTATATTGAAATATCCTTACCTTTTTCAAGATGGGGCTTTTACAGTTTGCTGTAGGGTCTGGACATGTGTCTGCATTATTGAAGGCCTTAGGGCAACCTGTAGCCGTTTATGATTTTCACATTTTGGATGGCTCGTGGACAATCTTACCACTCCTCCTTTTTCAATACTTAATCAATCAATCAATCTATTTGTTATTTTTCAATTTCAAACCTTACTTGAATGTCTGAGTGATTTTATCGCCATACCATAATACTGTTACAGCACTGGTTCTGTCAATTTGATGTAAATTGCATCATTTGATTCATATGTTGCAAAACGTGTCAACAAATATACAATACTAATGTTAAATTCCAGAGTTCAAGTTTTTAAAAGTTATTAGAGATAAAAAAATCTCAAATAGAGCCTAATATTTGTTTTAAAATATTGATATTTGATATAGTTACTAAATAAACCTAATAATATTGAATTTTCATTTGTAAGTTTGTAGAGATGCGTTGTGAACTTTTCAAATTGATAAAAATTTGAAATTAAAAAAAAAATCCAACTTTTCTCTGAAAAGGCGTTCGTGGATTTCAAGCATTTGTTCTTTTTTGTTTTCGTTTTATCTTTTAATTTGTTTCAAATTTGTCGTGTATCTATGAACTATGCATTTTTGATCTCCCACAACGGTATTCTACACTGGACTTTCTTAACGTTTTCTACAAGTTGTTTTGTTAGACCTTTCATCGACTTAACTTAATGAAACGTCATATTCAACATATATCTATTGCATAATTTATTAAATAACAACATATTGTTAGAAGATAACATAATTGAAGCCTAAACTCTATATCAGGGTTTGCTGAAACGGGAAAAAGTTTATTACAGAAAACTGTCTGCCGTATTCGTATAAAATAGTGTTTTGTAGATTAAAAGTGCCAGATCGTTTAGAAATCACGATGTATTTGAAGCTTAAACTGCGCCGAGATTTTTATTCTATACGTGGATTTGTTTGTTTGCCGGAAGTGCGTCTTATCATGCGATAGCGCGAGACTGGGGACTGGGAGTAAACACTGTCAACGCTGCGTAAAAATTAAGTAATTAAACTAGACTAAGATAATATGCAAAAATTTTTTTACGTGCATCTGAATGGAAATTTAAAAGAAATTCTTCTTATATGAATCGGAGAGAAGGTCAAAACAAAAGATATGTGCGCTTTTTTAAATCACTTTATGTAGATCAAACTTAAGCGCTCCCACCAAAAAACGAAGATGGCCGATAATAGCATGTTAAATGTTATTGCATAGTGTTAAACATAAAATGGTAACTGTGGAATAATTTTTTGTTGTTGATTAAAATAAATACGAAGGCAGAAACGCACATATAATTTAATATAGTTCGAATATCACACTCCACAAAAGCCTGACATAGAGTATTTTTAATATTTATTTTCGGTATGTTTCAATGGTAGAGGTGAAATGAATTATAGACTCATTGGCAGGTTATGGCCGAAGCTATTTAACGATAACTAATTTTAGGTCTGTTTTGCAATTATAGTGTAGTCGGTGCTCCCTTAAATATATTTGTAAATAAAAAACTAAAGTCTGAGTTAATATCATATTATTGCCTGGCAAATAAAGCTCATCCAAAATAGCCCATATTCAGCCCAATTTAAAATTTTGTGATACAACAAGAAATTATTTTGAGAATAATGTTTAACAATCGTCTTTCAATAATTCGTAACTTATTATTACACAATTTTCTTTATGTCGACAAAACAACAGTGTTATATTTGACTATTTCAAAGGAATTTCATATTTTTCTATAAAGATTTGAAATTAAACGTTTTGTTCAAAATAATATATGAGCGCACAAAAAACAACACTTTGGACATGTTTTTTTGTCAAGTTTTTTCCAATCAGCTACAATAATATGCCAAATGGAATTCGACGATACAAAGGAGGAAGACAGAAATCGTTTAGTCAGAAGACAAACAAGACCATGACCAACAAAGTGAAACATTGAAAACTAAAGCCGGAGTAACACGAACCCTACAAAAACCAGGGTGTGTTCAGGTGCTCCAGAACGGTAAGCAACTCCTGCTCCACTGGTGGAACCCGTCATGTTCCTCATATAGCGGCTAATTCATTATGACTCGTACTTAACTTTGTTGTTAAGGCAAAATGTCTCTCGTTGACCTGATTATCCGGTCAACTTTTTGCTTTGCGTCAATCCACATCTGTTTATCCAAAGTCAATTTGCAGGCAAAACCTCTGTACTTATAATAAATTTGTTTTTGCCTACATTTTGCTTTGTTTATGTCGTCCTTGTTGGTGCTATTCTTCGTATTGTCTTTTTATTTGTGTTTAAATTGACTTTCGGTTTTACAATTGGATAGTTGTAATCTTTACAGTATCGCTGGTTGATAGAGTATTCTCTTTAAAGTTTTGTATTGGCCGCTTTGTTTATAAGGCAACGACCCTTTAAATCTAAGGGGGAGGGGGTATGGTTTTTCACTAAAATATCTTCATGGAAAACTTTATGAAAAAAATTACTGGAAAGGCAGGCAAAAAAGCTGAAGCCAGTTTCCCACATAAAGCGTTATGTTACATTTTGAAAAAAAAATGTGACTTATCGCTTCGAAAAAAACATACCCCCTTAAAGTTTAATAGTCCATAATAAGAAAACAATTTACTTGCTTCGATGATATTAAAACAGACCATCCACACTGTAATTATGTCTTCCATAGTGATATTTTATTCTTGCAATAAATCAAACAGAGCCATACATTAAGTATTTTATTATACAATATACAAATGTATACAACACAACATTTATCAACAACATAGAAACAACAAATTAAAAGGTAAATACTGTCCATATTGCTAGAGAGACCTTCTAAGGCACTTCTCTGTAATAACAAAAAATTATGAATAAATGAATTCTGCAAGTTGTGTGTAAATAATCATTTGTAGATATGAATCATGTCAATACATTGGCTCTTTATTTGGAAAATAGGATTTGCACATGGAAATAAGGATCTATAGTTGGAATTTTTTGCAAGTGTTATAATTAACTAGTAGATTACTTTATGAAAATGTTCTGATACCAAAATGTTGAGTCTTTTGCTTCCTCTGGCAACCATTTTATTGTGTTGTGCTCTGGATTTCAATCAGAGGCACCAAAGCACATGTAATCGATGACCTCTCATAAGGATAAGTTTTTCGTAAACTGTGTACCATTATGGCGGCCATTTTGAATTTCCGATCAGCAAACAATTTTTCAATTACGTACAGGACCATATAACAATCATTTTTGCAAAGTAAAAATCCATTTTGTGGTTTCTAACAAGAAGATTTTTTAAATCTGGACAAACCAGAATTCATAATTGCCCCTTGTGGCCGAGATTAATATCCGATCGGCACCGAAAACACTAATATGGTAAAAGACTCTGTTTTTTCACTTTTCTGCCAAGTTTGGTTGAAATCTGTTCAGCGATTTCAGACAAACTAATAGGTAAAAAGTTAATAGATGACAAAATGTCACATGGATTATTAAGAAAGGTGGGCTCAATAGGAGTAGAACAATGTAATACAATATTGCATTTATAGTTTTACGATTTAAACCCAGCAGAGATAATATTGTCGTTTTAATAACAGTTCACCAGCTTATCCTTTAAACAATTTTTGACAGGGGATAAGTGCATGTTGAATTCACGAACCTACTGATTTTAAATTTTGCAATTTCTGTCTCTTTGAAGTGAATTTAATCTCTTTAGAATGTACCTTTATGTTTTACTATTTACACAAACATTAGATTTCTACTCTATGTGCAATAACACACGGTGGCACTACAACACATTTTGTACAACAACGTTTGACCGTACTAGTTAATAATAAAACATCCATATTTACATTACCAACGTACAAATAAATCTGTACAATTAAGTTTCTGTATATTGCACTTTATACTTATATACAATATATTTGTCGTCAAAAGTTTAAATCTTTCGAACTTAGCGATTACAATTGTCCAAACTTGTAATTTAATTATAAAAAGTAAGAGTGGACTCATGTGACTCACATATATTTCTGTTCGAAATATAAAAAATGACTATACAGTCTTTTTGTATATATATTTGTAATAACTCAAACTGTTTCTACCTAAGAATAGTCATCAGAAAGCTTAACTTTGTGACGATGCAGCAAATATTATATCTTAATAATGTTTACCCAACATTTGCTTAAAGAAATATTTAACATGTGGTTGACAATGTGAACACACCGTAATAGTAGACAAGCTATTTCTCAGAAGCAGAAACATCCGAATAAGAATATCCAACCTTATTTCCATACAGGGAGATAACTCCACAAATTTTGAACATATAATACGTCATAGATGGTAAAATTAAGTTTTGCATACACACAATAATAAAACCGTTACTGTTGATATTTACTTCCGTGTCATTCAATGATGCTTCAATTCTACCTATACATTTTCCGCTAGCTCTGTACCACCATTCATTCTTACATCATTATACGTTGCCACTACATATGTATCTCTGTCTTTAATAGGTTTCAGTAAGTAGCGGATTCTCTACAAACAAGATATGATACAAATTCTAATTAAACAATATGAGCAAAGGACTCTCGGCTTTTTAATTGAAGATTATTGTTTGTCGAAATTCGGAGGCCAGTTTTTCCGCACAATAATATACAGTTATTTAATGGGAGTGCAGGCAATAGACCAGAATATTTGGCTTGAGGAACTGGAAATGACCCAAGTGTTCTATTGCCCGAGGCCAACGGCCGAGTTCACATGCCTAACGAAATAAATATCTAAATCAGATAAACGCTTTAAAACCGGTTACGGTTTCTTCTACGTTCCGAGTTTTCGGCGGGCAATAGACTCCTGGCAATGCCCCGGGCAATAGTTCACATGAATAAATTTTGTGACAAAGAAGAAACTTAAATTAAAAACCGCCTAAAATATTGAATTACTGAATAAAACGTAAAAATAATTTTATAAGGTAATAACATGAGCTATTTCTTGCAATTAGAATAGGTATCAATCATAATTATCAATATCACAGCGAAGCAAAATTTTTGACCTATCCGGTGTGCTTACTAATGCCCTTTAAGTCATAGGATATATATGGATAGCATCACATGCAAGAAACTATACAATGCGTACAACTTTAAATTTGTGCTATTATTTCAAAGGTACATAGCAACATTTGACTTTCTGGTGTCGGTTTTGGAGTTGTTTGAAATAAAAAAGCCTAATAGTACGATAGGACTGAAACTTGGAGCTTAAATAATCTGATCTGACATTAAACGCTTTGCCAAAGGTATCTGTCTGAAAAATATTCTTGTCCATGCAGCAGCAGGCGGAAAAAATCTTGAAGTAAACAATCAGAGTCCAAACCGCAACAATAACAAATGGTTGATGCCTCATTCTTACGCAGTTGTTTATACAAATTCTTGTACGTTTTTTGTTTAAAGGAAAAAGTAAAACCAAAAGATTTCGCAAAGTAGACAAATTAAAATACATGTTTACCTCTAACGGAGATCCAGATGTTGTTATAAAACCATATATCATAAATAATGGAATGCAAATAGTTGAGGATCCAGCTACGAACCAACCAATAATGTTAGCTTCAAGTGGATATACATATTGTCCATAGGTGATTGGCTCAAAGGATATAAGACCGTACAACATAATCACCTGCAAAAAATTATTAAATAAACAAACTGCAAAATATAATGTTTGAAAAATTTAATAAGAATGGAAATAGTTCTCTGTGATCGACACACGACCCATCGCACTCCATTTATGTCCACTTTAGTTTAGTTTAAAACATTTTATAATATTCATAAAAGCATTTTTTCAGACAATGCCAACGGTAAATCACCCAAGACAGGGAATGCTTAATCTTCATGAGCACCTTGTCTCATTCCCGTTTTGTAAAGGAGTTCGTAAATTCTAACCCTTTGTTCCTTTTGTTTTTGTTTAATCTCTTAGTTGTACTCCAATTTGTCTTGTCTCTATGAACTATGCAACTTGGATGTCTCACATGGGTATTTTACACTAGACCAAGCTTGTGTTCTTTAACCACCTATACTATTCAAAGCAATGTGAACTCACCCTGGTTTTTGTAGGGTTCACTTTACTCCAGGTTTAGTTTTCAGTGAAGTGTTGTGTGTTGTTTATTTGTCTTTCATTTCATTTTGTTAGCCATGGTCTTGTCTGTCTTCCGACTTACCGATTTCTGTCTGCCCCTTTGATATCTTTGAATTGATTGTTGTCTAATATTAAACAATATTTGAATCCTGGGATATTGCCATGTCCTGCCAAACCGGAGTCTTCATTTTTTTCACAAAATATGCTTCTTGTCTTTATATTTCAAATTTATTCCATGCCCCCGTAAATGTGAAATTGTTTCTTACTAATTGTTTAACTTTATTAACGAAAAGCAAACTATTTCCAAAAATACCAGGTTCTATTTTTGGGGGAATGTTAGAATCCTTGCAGGGTATTATGCCACGATATCAAGAAAGGAATAAGTTTAACATAAAAACTAAATGATTTCAAAGGCCACAAAGGAACAGATGGAAATCAATAAATCAGAAGACACCAAGACCATGGCCAACAAAACAATACGAAATACAGACATCAATACACAAAAACGCAAAAAAACTTAAGGTATACCAACAAGGGCTAACTGTGTTGCATCGAATGGGCTAGCAGTCTTGCTCCACTAGTGACACCCGTTTTTGACTTGGTACCCAAATCAACCAGAACAGGAACGGAATTACGACAGTGGAAAGGCAAATGAATATCGCTTCGTAATGGTCAATTAAGTCATGATAGCGACCGAAAAATTTCCGAAGTAATGACTTAAGTTTTTCCACTGATGTATAACGGAGTTAGGATGGATACCTTTGACTATTTTGGGAGTGAAAATGTAGCCTGTCCAAATGGTCACTTGCGTGCCAATCACGGGGAACTAAAACAAGACAGTTTTTCTCAACATAGATATCTATTGTGGTTGTAACCGACAAATACTGTATATATAGTTTATGTTTAGATCTCATACCTTCTATTTTTGTTGGTTCTAATGCTACTGATGAGAGGTTACTCTTTGAAATCTACATATTGCATTTTAAAATTCACCATATTTATTCAACATTGTTAAACTTGAACATTTTAAGAAAAATTTGTTCCTTGGGAAAACTTTATGAGGTGTGTTCAATTACAAAGGTACTGTCACATTAACAGATTTTCCAAGGAATTTCCCCACTTTGTTGGAATAAAACTAGAATCCAGCTTACTAGTACGTTGCAGGTATCTTTTTGCTCCCGTTGAGTATTTAAAAAACAGTTCAAACAGTGAATATATTGTAACCACAAGCTACTAGTACAGAAAATGGCTAATTTTATTTAATAAGCTGGCACCCTCATGTCTCTTATATTATTAAAGCAGTCTTTTAAAAAATCACACGCTATGATGAGAATTATCATCTTTGCTGTTAATTTTTAAATAATTTACTATAATATTAATTCCGACGACGTATCATCAACGAATCAGTACGGGATGAACGATACGTACCAATAAAAATACTGGTGCTATAAATGTCCAGCATACTTTCCAGTATATACCAGGTTCATGTCCAATCATTGTCTTAATGTCACCAGAGAATCTCCTTACACCTTTGATGTAAAATAGATAAAAACAACTTGAAGTATATAACAATAGTTTACCACCATAAAATATGCATTACCTGGCAATTAAACTTGGCATTTGTGATTTTTTGTTTTGATTCCTTTTCAGATTTCCTCAAATCGTTTTCTGTTTTACTAATAATAGATTAGCTAAAGATTTAAAAGTTTGTACAGAAACCCCAGTTGTTCAGATTTGAAGTAACTATAATGAAGACAATGTCACATATACAAGTAGCTAACTATGAATAGAAATCCCTAAATTGTAGTATCCAGGACATGGAATTTTTTACCGGAATATTCGATTTCATCTTAATGCAAGTCTGATATGTGTGGAAAAAAATGTAGACGGATAGAAATTTTGAAAATTTAGAGAAAGAAGATGTGGTATTGTTGTCTATGCGACAGTCATCCAAAAAGTGTAACTCACAAACGTAAGTAACATATTAACATAAAAACAACGGAATTCACTGGATCAAAGGTTTCTATCTTGGGACAGACACATAAAGTATTTTTTTTTGGGGGGGGGGGTAAACATTTATGTGAGGACAAAACCCTCCCCTAAACTCGGACGGTGGTGTCATAAAACTAAACTTTAAAAAGCAACTTCGTAGATATCACTCGCAAAGAATGTGCGACAATAACAAATATAACAAGAGAAAACGCAATGCACCGACCTCGAAAAAGTACTGGCTGTTTCTGACAGCTTGTTCAAAATCCAAACGCAGTTGATAACAGACTTTGTTCTCCTTAACTAAGACAAAACACGCCCGACTGAATTTAGTAAAAAATGAAATTAAAGGCCAAATAAAACAAGGTATTGTGCAAGTGTCTAATGTTTAGAAAATCGACAGCATGTAGGACAAAAAATTCACAAAATAACAGTAACCGAAATTCGTTTTGGTGTAAAGTATTGAGCAGAATAAAGAATATTTTAATATTATTATAATGTTGTTAAGATAACCTGTATGTACATAATGTATTCAATTGATTGCAAAGACCTAATGTGCATATCTTTACGATCTTTATTTACCAAATTCCCATAAAAGTTTGGGTGTGATATTACTTTTTATCAATTTTCTGCATTGTGTCACTAGATCCGGTTTTCAACTTTTTCTATTCTCATTCATTTACCAAACAAATATGTAGGCTGTGTATAAATTATATTCTGTACTTCCATTTAAAATTCTGGATATATTTTATTTAATAGTGTGCTACAAATGAATAGCATTCTACTGACCACTCGACATACATGGGGTGGGAATTCTCGGTCTAATATAGCTGATACAATAATTTCTTCAGCTAAATTATTCTTTTATAATAAAAAAAATTTCTGGGTGAAAGTCCAAGTCGGCCTTAATCAGGACGAGATTTTTCCAAAACATCTCATGCCACTTACCCTAAACAAAATTAAAATTCGTGCCTTGAATATTCCAAAGTGGCAAACGAAACCGCACGTTGGAGAATAGAAAAGACAATGGGTTAAGAAAAAAAATTTAACATAATCACATAGACAAACACAAATTGAGAAACAAGAACACAGAATTCAGAGATAAACTCCGAATAAAGTCAGGCGTTCCTTCTCTACTAGCAACACCAGATGTTTTTCTATAGCTTTTATAAAACATAATGACAAAGGTAAAGTTCGATTTTCGCTTACGTTGAACATTTTACAAATGTCTCAAAAATCGACAAACTTAGTTTTTGGTGAAATTTAACGACTTCAAGAAGTGTTAACAAGATATTTTCAAGCTATCAAACAATGTTTACTATGTCGTAGTAACATAAAGTATTGTGACCATATGTACTGCTCTTCTTAAATACACATAGGATTATTATTAAAAGTTCAAAAAAAAGGTCTTATTACTATTTTTTAAAAAATCATTTGGGTTCCATTATTAAATTATCTAACAATATAACCGTTATATGTTACTTCACAATGATACTAATTTATACATTACCATAAGCCCACGATATGACCATGGTTTCAAAGAAAACAGCAAACAGAATTGAGTATCCTGC
>JAULBM010346392.1:0-22371 GCA_032357055.1 Geukensia granosissima | reverse complement strand
CTTCAGACCAAATATCAAATCAATCCAACATACACAAGCGGAGAAATCTTTGACGAAAATTGACGGACGTACGGACGGACGTACGTACGGACGTACAGGGGTAACACTTAATGCCCCCAACGCCTAAAGGCGGGGGCATAAAAAAATCTGGAAAACAAATTTAAAATGGAAAAAAAAGATGTCTGATTAATAACCAATTTATAAAACAACACTAACCTAAGTTTAGATTCAACTGTCATTTGGTGGGTGGCTGTCTCATGGACAATGGTGCCACATCTCCAATTTTAAATTTAGAGTGCAGTTGTTCTTATTCATTTCTTAAGGCTTGCACAAACACTTAATTTAGTGATTGGTTTTTTAAACACAAGCCATAATTCTTACAATAATAGCAATGATTTCCAAGGACAGGGTGCCCATTTCAGGCAAAAAAAAAGTATATTATCCGACCTACCAACCCTACTTTTTTTCAGAATGTTACAGTAAACAAATATATTTTTCTTTTTGGCCTTATGGAAAATGAATATACCTGATGTGATTTTTTGCAAATTTTGGACTTAGCCTCCTGTCTGGTAAATATTATATTATGGGCCCCAATTTTGAAAATATGGGTCTTCCAATGTCTGATATCAATGCTTAACTTTTCTCTTTATCTACCTTCTCCAAAAAGTCACAACTGAAAAAGTAAATATGGAACAAATTTACTTGGGATTTATTTCACTAAACACCCATTTAAACTTAAACATATGACTCACACAAAAGACTTAAAACCATTACGATAATAATATAATATCAAAATACCAAAGAATGAATCAAATCTGTTTATATGATATACAGTTTAAAATTTAATTGCATAGGTTGAATAAAATGAAATGGGATTAATTTGATAATTAAAATAATGTGACCTAGCTTTTAACATAATCACTTATGCATACAGAGAAAAGTTATACTGTATAAGTATATGTACATATAGTGATGACCCCTAATCCATTAATCTTTGTCTGAGAATTTAATAGGACTAAATTCATGTTGTGTAACTGTCTAAAATGTTTACAGAATAATGAATTATACTGCACTGACAAATGACTTAAATATGGACTGTAGATACATGATATACCTAAAAACCTAAAACTACACAGAATATAAGACAGTGGCACCCCTCTTAGCCATTTACCCCTACCCCTCCTAATCAACTCATTTCTCCACGGATCCTATACCTTACAGCATGCCAACAACCCTTTAGCTTTACTGTAACCAATAAGTAACATTTATAAATCAAATTATATTCACTTTATAATAAAGACAAACCAACAGCCCAATTTCAACATGCAAACTAGGTCAAAGAGGGCTGTAATATTAACTATCTAATAAAATAAAACCTGCTAAGTCATCAATTTGGACCCCTATAATAAAATACTTAGTACATTACTATAAATCTACCTTTATAGTACTCTATAATCTGACAGATAAAACTACTTTTGTCAACTAAAGTCAACAATTATACTACAACAAGGGCTCTTACTTAAAAAATGATATTTAGCAAAGAAAGCACTATAAAAAGTTTGATTGTATAAATGGTATTAACTCCTAGAACATCTTCCATTTATACAAAATTAACAACAAAAACAATCAAGTCAATTAAATTCTAAAGTTCTTTTTACATATTAAAGTAAGTTACATCAATGTTAATCATTATCAACAATGTTTAATTTCATTTCTCTTCAACCCTAAATGGATTCCTATGGTTACTTGTTAAAAATAACATTAACTTTCCATTTATCACCCAGGGTGGGCCCCTATAATTACTTTTCACCTGCTGACCAGGTAAGTATAATATAAGTAAAATTGATCTTCTTATCATTATTGTAAAGATAGTTTGTCTTCATGCCAAACATTAGATGTACATCTTATTGTTTGTTTACATCTAAGAGATCTATTACCACCAGTGGTGGGGGTCACGTAGGGTTCTTCAGTGGATATTTCAGGAAAGTGGAACAGGTATCCATTCAAGAGTTATGTGCCTTAGGATGAAGAAGCAACATAAGTGGGCCAAGATACACTTCTTGGTTTGTTTAAGTGGAGTTTTAAGGGAACAATGTGAATTCATAAATAGACAGTTTTACTGAAAATGCAAATTGTTTGATTGGTCAGATTTTAGAGGTTGTGAGAATGTGTTAGAAAATGAACTTCACTTACTCCACTACCCACTGGGGAACTACCATCATTCTCAATGGTTATCTGCCTTGGATGAATCTGATACTAACACTTAGGAAAGTTTTGTCCAGAGTGACCAATACAAAATATCAGATAATACTACCTACTGCCACAAGACTTACATGCTGAGTGTTGTTTCTCCTTCAACATTCTGTTATCTCCCCCGTCTCTAGCTGGAAGCTGAAATTCAAATCAAATTCTCTTTGTTGGAAATATAATGAAAATTACCAAGGATACCAAATATTTAAAAAAATGGATAGAACTTAATCATTAAATGTCTTGAAAATATAACATGCATTTTCTCATTGTATCTTTTAATATATGTCAATATTATATTCCTTTAAAACATAACTAATATTCAGATACCAGTTACAAAAATATTTGGGAGTTAACAGCATTATATTTGAAGATTTGCCAACACCAATTAATGATTTGATGGTTGCAAATTGAGTGTACTAGTGACATGTTAGGCTAGCCAGTAAACAAATATTTGTGGCTTTCAAATCCAGATTGATGCTGGTAAATATTCAAATACAAATATGTTAACTCTATTCTAATGCAAATGAATAAAATTAAAATCTAAATATTTTTAAAATATGGAATACTCGTCTGTGTTTTCACAGTTTTTTACGGCGGCATCAAATGTGGATTTGCAGACTGTTGCATTAGAATGATGAATACCGTCCCTCTAAAAATTGTCATCGCACTTTAAAGCTAGTTCAATACAATAAACTACTTGCAAAAAACAATACAAAAACAATTTAAATGTATAATTAAAACTAAGATTTATTGATTGATGAATGTTGATTAATTTCCAACAGCAATTTTATGCATATTAAGGATGAGCATATTAATGAATATTGATTAATGAACCCTGCTTTGTACTAGACCAATACCAAGGTGCTAGCACATGAAAGCAACAGTCTACAAGAAGACATGCCACTTAACTCAGACACATTAATCTGGGCCAACCAGTTTTTGCTCCTAATCCAAAATTCTGTGTGCTAAGCAAAACGCAGCAAACATCAACTTAAATGTCTTTGGTTTGACCTGGCAGGCGATCAAACCCATGACCTTCCACACTCCTGGCAAGTATGCTTACAAGTATGCAATGAGGTAGTCTTAAAAATAAGACTTGCAGTGATCTTTGCAAATATTCATCAAATATTTTGATCTATAAATCTGAACCCTGTGAATGATTGTAATTGTATGCATTAAACATGACTGCAGGTACAATTATTTTCACTTTTTGTTCACATTTTTTTTACCATATATACCACCAAGTATATGGCCTGAACAGATGTATGACTTTTGCCCCAATTTAAATACCGGTAAATGTCAATATTTCATTTGCCTCCAAATAGTTTTTTTTTGGCATTTGTGCCCTAAATGAATTATTTCAATGGAGTTTTCTTATACGGCCAAAAATTTTCAGGATCCATCTAAGGATCCTTATTACTCATAGAACTTTACATAAAGATAATAGTGTATTGTCATTTATTGGAACACCTCGATACAATAATATGGTTAGTTTGCATATAAAAACAAACTTCAGTAACAATGTATAAACAAGTCTTGATGAGAATGGTTAGACAGTTGTCAAAACATCTCCATATGAAACAGAGGTAAAACGTGTCCTGGTGGACACAGATGCCCCCGCTCGGCAAACAGGAAGTAGATGGACAACAGATCTGAAAAGGGGAGACACGGTACAACTCACCATTATAATGCTTCAGACCAAATATCAAATCAATCCAACATACACAAGCGGAGAAATCTTTGACGGAAATTGACGGACGTACGTACAGGGGTAACACTTAATGCCCCCGACGCCTAAAGGCGGGGGCATAAAAAGGAAAAAAAGGCAAAGTTGATTTGCCGATTTGAGCAAATATAAAATATGGTGAATGCATGGATTATAAACTTCAAAACATATCTAGGGGCCATCCTACAACCAGAGCTTTACAGAGCCTGTAATGGCTCACCTGGAAAAAGATCACTTTTTTCTAAACTGTGTACCAGTATGGCAACTATTTACGCTAAACTAAGTTGAATCATGAATGTCTGATTGGCAAATACATGTGATTCACAAATTTAATACATGACTTCTTAACAATCATTTCTGACAAGAAGACTTTTGAAATTTGAACAAATCACAAAGCATACATAATTTGCCCCAACTGGCAATGTGGAAATCTGGTAAACAAGCAACTGCCTACATGTAACATTTCTACCAAGTTTGGGTGAAATCTTTTCAGTAATGTCAGATAAGAAAATGTAAAGAGTTCACAGATGCCAATGACCACAGATGAAAAATGATGACAAAAACTCACAAGGTCTTTAAGCCAGGTAAAATAAATCAGAAAATAAGAAAATATCTAGGACTTGTACCTCTGGAGCGATAATTTTTTGTTCATCTTCGTCAAGGATTTCATCATAATCATCCTCAGAAGTGTTTAAACCTTTTTCTACCATATTTGCATTCAGATCTGAACAGGAGTCTTCCATCAGCAGCAAAATTAACTTAAGAACTGATACATGTAAATGATTTTGGAATTACAATTAGCAAAAATATCAACTTCTTAAGAAAGAGTGAGAAGTCATCAGTCTTCAGATTCAGATCAAAGAATTTCCAGTTGACAAAGTTATGTCTCCTCCATACAATGTAAATGAACTCATGCCATAATGACTGTTCTAATTTAATAGTGTCATTCAATTACACAAATCCTTTGATGTTTTGGGGAATATCAAGCACTGCTGTCCATATAATGCTTCCAAAGTGATTCTTTCACAAAATTTGGTCTCCAGATCAAAGGAATTTCAAATCAAATTTTTTGTGATTTGTCACATCAATACTCTTCTAATTTCCAAATCATGTTACCAAGAAATGAGAAATTACCATAAGAGTTATTGAGCTATCACTTCAAAACTGCATCCAATGATTGCTAGCAAAATTTATAACTTCACATGGAAAGAGAAACTTAATACTCATTACAAATCCAATTTTAAATCACTTCCTGATATCACTCTAGAAATGTTTCCTTGAAATTTACAAAATCCTTATCAACACAATAATCCGATGCCAGAGAATTTGTTTTATACATAGAATCCAGAGAAAATTCTTATTATAAAATCAATCCTATTTTAACACACCCTGTACAGGAATCACTTACATTCACACTAAAATAAATTCATCATTTTTGTCCACATCCTAAGGGGCTTTAACAATCATGTTATTCAAATATGGTGACATTTTATTGATAAGTAATGCCTGGAGGTGTAAGTATTATTACAGATTAGATAATGTTGGGTCATTTTCAGTCATGTAATCAAAAATTAATGGGGGACTGATCAAAATCTAAATCTTAATGGGGAATTAACTAATATTATAATTACAGATAATTATTTTGTAACAGTTTTCCATGCAAATGATCTGCTGAGTGTTAGTTTTAACAATATTTAAAAAGATAATATTTTTTCAAACCTTTTCCCAATATATTTTAAAAAAGTGTTAATATAGGTTAGCAGCAATGGGTACAGGCATGTCTTATTAAATAACAAACCAACAACTTCTTTGATGTAGTTACAGGGACATATACATCTCCGGTATTTAGAATTTTAATGAAATATTTGCCGTCAAAGTTTTTTTTATAATCTTAAATAATTTTGTAATTAATAAAGACTTAAACCATGAGTTAAAACATCAAAATTTGCTGGTTTAATTCCAATAAGAATAAAACTGCATTCAGTTTCTGGAATTATTAAGATATGAACCTTTCGGCAAAATACTTAATGAATATGTTAAATCTGTGTCAGTGTGAGTTAACTTCCCTGTATGTCCACCTCTGCTGGATTTAGGTTAGGTAATCAAATATTTACTAAGCCTAATTAGAGATAAATTGTTTGTCAGTAAGTTAAAAGTGTCATTTAATTAGCCTAGTAACCTGTCAATATCCCTCTCAACATCTGCTCAATCTGTCAAAATTGGAAATGTCACATATCGCTTTTCTCACAATGTTTGAGGGAAGATCATTTTCTTTATTTTGATGTAAAATGCAAAGTAAATCAACAAAAGTATGATAAAAAATCAACCACTCTCAGAAACTTATCTGTCTGTATTATAAGTAAAAAAACAACTCCCCTATGAGTTACATAATTTTTTTATAAAAAGATATCAAATCTTCTATATATGAAACTGAATATAGGTACAATTCTTTAGATGGAATTTTAAGCTCAAACCCACAGATTTAATAATTTACAATATAACAAAAACAAAAATCTAATAGATAATTTGCAGTTCAACATCATCTTTTTATTGATAATTAAAGATTTCAGTTTTACACTACAAGACTCCACTCTTCAAGACTCAAATAATCTGAAAAATTATACTTTTAAAATAATTTATTTTTTAGAAAAAAAAATGCCATTCAAAATTGGTGGTGAAAAATGCCTTAGCTATTAATACTGGTATGTTTATAATAATCAGATATTTAAAGACCTGAAAAACCTGGCATGTTTAATTATTATTATGTTAGAACTGGTTAGGCATCGTTTTCAGTATAAAGCCCATAAGGTAATTTAAAATACAAATTGCCTTTGTCTTTCTATAAAATGACGGTCTCCTGAAGTGCTTTGGGCCACGTAGAGATCGTTTCTACAAAAAAGAACCTTTCAATATTGTCCTTCTTAAATATTTTACATAAGAGAAAATGTGAACCACAAATGAATTTTTATTGAATCTGATGAAAGTTATGAACTAAGAAGTGGGGTGCTATATGAAAGAAGAAATGGTGTTATTCTACTTACATCTGTATTAAATATAGAATCGATCAGTATTTGAATTTTGTTATATGTAGAAATTTGGTCCAATACAGACCGTTATACACACGAATTTCAGGATTGGCAGCAATCAAATGACAAAAAGTTTTCAAAGTCAGGATTTTTACATAAAGAAGATTTTATTTACTTTAGCATTGATAGAATATTTGGTACTGATTTGGTTAGAGTAACAGAATTATTGGTCTGTATTTAAACTAAGAGTACATAGACAGTTTTTCCTGCTAAAAAGTCAATAAATTTATGGTAAGCAAATATGGATTCTCAAAATTGTTGTGATTTGGTCTGGGGTAAAGTTTACTTCTCGACCTAACGATTCCTGTACAATCCTTGCCTTTCTGTCATGCAATATATTCACCATTTATTTTTTCAAATCATGTTTTTCCAAACGATTATTTTTTACATAAGAATAACCCAATATTTATTGTTGTAAATATTATGAGAGAAATAAAAGACCAATAACCAAACAAAACAGGACAAGCTGACAGAAACTGTAATCTCAAAGACATAACACAACACAAGTATCAGTAAGCTATAATTCATACCTTCATACTTTGTGTTGACAAACTTCCAAACCTTCCACATTGTGTAACTTGGTCTTTACAGGAACTCTCATGAACATTTATAAGGCAGTCTGAAATAAAGGTCAGTTAAATTTAAAAGAAAGAAGGCAAACAGGACAAAGTCATTACAAGTACAAATAAATTCAAAACCAAGACCAGACTAAGTCAGCTTCGGTGCAAGTTTCATGCATATCCATCAATACATAAAGAAATTTTCCAAACTATGACCAGTTGTAGAGTTAATATGTTTATGTTGAACATTCTGCAAGTTTTTTCTTGTACAACTGATCATAAGGAATCTAATTTTAAAGTTCTCTTTAATATCAGCATTCTGTTTTGGTCACAGAACCATTAATCATAGTGTCAACCTGCCCAGACTTTATTCTAATTCATCACTTATACTCTGATTGAGAGTTTCCAGTCTGGGGAAATAAGTTGTTAATGGCACTAAAGCATGGTTTGTATTTTGACATTACAAAGCACATTTGTTCCATTACTTTGAAATAACCTTTTTCACCCTGGCCTTGTTTTTTTGGTATTTATGTGGAGCTAGTCACAAAATTCAAAAACAAGGTCATGGGACAACCAGGCTAAATTTATCAGTAATGGGTCCTTCAAAAAGAATGGACTGTCTGGAGGGAAATCTCATGTTGCTGACACAGAAAAGCAGAAATTACTTACTTGAAAGCTGATGATACTTATATATATAAATTATAGTAGTAAAACAAGAAGAAACTTACTCTCACATCTAAGGGCTAACTTATTGGCCATGGACTTGTTACATACTGCACAAAGTGTTGAGTTACTGACAGACACTGATACAAACTGATGAGTATTCTTCCCTTTGCCTTCCTTGTCTTTATGCTGAAAATAAAAACATCAAATGTCAAATGGTTGTAGCCAAAAAAGACGTATAGGAAATATCTTCAGATTGTCATATCAAAATGCTGCATGATTGTTAAACTGATGTTACTATGGGATATGAGTGGAATGTCACTAAAACAGTTACTTTTTATGAATAAAGGTGCAGTTATACAATAAGATTTTCTCTTCAATTTTCTTGCCCTTGTATGATGTGACAGTTACCAAAAACACAAGAGAAAAATTGAATGGAAATTTGTATCATGTAAACAGACCTTAAGGAATAGTTTCTATTAAAAGTTGAAGGACTTAATTATATTTGGACTTGTCTTGCCATTCAACCTCCTTCAACTTTCAAAAGAAACTACTTTAGGAATAAAGCCAACACTGGAAGTCACTCTAATGCAAAAAACAAAACACAAGAATCATTCAAATCCTAAGACCAAAAGTGTCTTAATTTGGCCAGAAAAAATCACTTGTGTCCATGAGAAAGGTATTAATTGCAAGGGAAAAAACTGTTTTGGTTTAAACTTTTTCTTTAAAAAATGCTACACAAGGTGATTTTGATATTTGTTAAGGCCAACTACAAATGCAGATGATAACACACAAAGAACATTGTAAAATCAGTTGGTTTAATATAAGATTTTTATAATATGGAAAATAAATTATGTAGATAAAAATTAATCATAAACCACTTACTAGTTGAACTGCATTTTTGTTCAAGCGATTTTGCAATGATAGAAAAACCATCATAATTCCAACAGATATACTTCAGGTTAGAATCCAAAGAATTAACAAAGATAATTAAAACCCATGTGACTTTTCTATAAACATCCACAACACACTTCATAAACAAGACAATTTAAGAAATAAATGAAATAAACAAACATCACATTTAATGATTATGCGTTTCACAATATTGCAAATTAGTCAGAGGCATATAATCTATTCCATTATAACCATTATAATCACTTGCAATTATGTCTGATATCTGCACAACTGGTTTCAGCAAATCTGACTTTTTCTGGATTTAAAAGGCAATCCAAATGTAAATAAGAAAAAAAACTTGGAAAACTAAACAGAATTAAACATCCCTTCAACCATTAAGAATTTTCCATGAACAACATGTCCAGAAGAATATGCACCCAGAGAATCATGAAACAGAACAATCATGTTGTCATCTTTAATTCCATGTGAGAAATACACATACCTATATACCATAGAAATGTCCTAAGAAAACGAGTTACAGCCTACTTTCATTTTGTTGCCAAGAGGTACTTAAACAATAATTGCACTTTACCAGTTCTCATTTACCCATTTTTCTCCAAACTTTGCCAGCAATATTTAATTAATGAGTGGGTTGTAACAGAATCTGTTGTATATTTTTGTATATGTTAAATTGCTCCAGAAGAAGGGTAATAAGTGCAAGAACTTTCTAACTCAAATTTTGCTGAGAGGACACCGCAGATCATCCCCTTGCAGGTCACCTTTACCTTGATAAGCAATATACTTCAATTTGCCAATAGAACACATGTAAAAACTATGCTTACTATTGTGGTAAACATTTATGATGTATGCCTTTATAAATAGAATTATGAACTTGGTAATTTCCATAAAGTCAAATTTGGGTAACCCAAAATTGTTCTATTTGGAGGACTAGTTTAAAAACATGCAAGGAACTTTAAATGGACTAAAAATGAGATTTACTTGTCGGACATGAATTTATCGAATAATGTTTTAAAGAAATTTGCTGCATTTGTTAAAATTAGAAATTACTGAAAATATGGAAAGGCTTTGAAACATATTGCACATTGTTGTCCCTACACCTGGATTTGGCTTTCTATTTCAATTTACTTAGATTTGAGTACTTCTTTTACTATGTTTGAATCTAAGACTTCCTAAAATTTGGTTCTTATGCTACTGATGAGAGGTTACTCCTTGAAATTTACATATAGCACATCAAAATTCACCATATTTATTCAACACTGTACCGTATTGTGTTTGAGGAACAGAGGTTGAAGATATAATATAAAAATCATTTGCAGTTTTAATTTTCATGAACGTAGAGGCTGAAGTTTTACCATGTCATGTCTAAAACAAATCATTTACCATGCGTAAAAAATTAAATCACACTTACCAGAATTCGTCAGAATATAATGATCCAATATCACATACTTTATACATGTATAAAAGTTTTCACGAGAATTTTTTTCTATCGTCCTATTATAAGCACTTGCGTTATTGAAATGAAGTTTACCTGCGGGTATTCATTTGTTTGTTTCTTTGAATTGTTTAAACATGTGGTATTGTTATGAATTGTGTGATTTGGACCCGTCCAGATGTAGTGAAGTAAGGTACCTAAATTCAACAAAATATACGAACATTTTCGTTTATTTGTCGGTTTGTAAGTTGGTTAAAAGATTCAGTATGGTTTTTATTTCATTAAACAGCTTTGAAACAGAAAGGTGTGCCTAAACACTCCTCGGGACTTTGTCCCTCGTGGTGTTTAGTCCCCATCTCTGTTTCTCAGCTGTTTAACTGAAATAAAAACCTACATTCACCCTTTAACCTTTACGTAAAGGATTTTCTGGGACTCAACTCTGAGAATTGATTACATGTATAGGATTTTCTGGGACTAACCCACTGTTCCTTGTTTAATCTGAGAACCTACCAAATTTTTTAGACTAAGGCTATGTGGACTATGAATCCCCAATTATTAAAACAGAGAAAGGTCCTGTTTAAAAAAAAAAATCTTGTCCTAATACTCCAATGTGGTATTTTCATATCAGACAGGTCAAAATCATTTAATTTCAATGCTTAAACAATAAATTATGAGATAATTTGGTATGAATTGATTGGTAAATTAGAACCATATGTGCTTAAATACTGTACTCCTTATATTCTTGATCCAGCCCCCCCTCCCATCCACCCTCCAAAAACAAAGTATTGGTAACTGATAAAGAAAGGTAAACTGGATAATTTCCTACAGTCAAATAAGGTGTTACTGCTTGAAGCTTTAACTACTTCCTTTTACATTTCAATTCTTTAAATCCAAAAGCATTTTTCATAATAATCTTTACTTACTTCAGAAATATAAATATATCTAACTGTTGTTGGCAGGTGCTGTCTTTTAATAGGCAGATAGAATATGTAGAAGACTCACCAATGGCTTGTCCTATATATATTGTATCTGCCCTCTAATTGGCTCTAAAAGCCAACAATTGCCAAAGAAGTCAGACAATATATAATACCAGAAAATGGACAAGACTTTACAAGTCAACAAAATGCATTTAGATATTTCATCTGATTTTGTGAAACAACCTTTTACTCCAATGTCAACCATACTGTCATATTTGGAAATCCATTAAAACAGAATGATTTTAATAATGACATTACTGATGGATGTACAAAAGAAAAGTACATTTACTGGCAAGAGTACATGCACTTTTATTTTTGCATGCAATCATCAATTTTTACTAACAATCTAATATTAATCTGAATGATATCAGCAAATCACAACACTTTATATCCTAAATAATCAAACAGTTTGTAATTACCAATACACAAGCCCTATCAAAATTCTGAGTACTTATAGTAAGTTGTAATCTCTCTTATACATCAAATCAATGATGGGGTTATCTTCATATAATACAGGGATCATAAAGAACAAATGAAATTCTCCTTACAGAATCCTTTGCAAGTTCTAACATAGCCAAATGTCACTACAAAAACTAATTTTTTCTATGATTACAAAAAATAAGATATTTCCTACTTCCAACCAGTGCCCCTTGTATCTACAAGACTTGTATGAAACAACACTGCTTCTTACCATTTAACTAGTAGAGGGTTGCTTGAGATGAATAAGACAAGGGATAAACTCTTTCAAGTTCTTGTAAAGATTTTAATCTTTAAAATCTTTTGTGACCGACTCTGATGTCTAACAATGTGAACCTTCAACCATATGTAACTTAATTTTTTGACAATTATTTCTGTAAGGCTTTCTTAGGAAAATTGTGAATTTTATATGAGATTCCCAAGGAGTCTAAAAATGTATTTCTGCTGTAATGATCTCTTGGTTGCTGAATGAGGTCTTTGGACTAAAAGAAGAGAAACATTTCACCAAAATTGCAAATGGCCTAATAATTGAAAGAGAGTATGTAAATGAAATTTCTGTATGGTTCTTTTCAACAGTAAATTAAGACAGTGGCTGTCAATTTTATTGTTAGGAATATTGTTCTATATTAAACTATGTCTGTTTGTAGCTACCATCTTGGGTAGTAAGTAGGCAGGTGAAAATATAATGTTCTATTTAATCTAGAAAAGCACTTCTTATGCATTGATATTTTGGCATTTTCAATTGCCGTTTTCTGTTTTGTCTACAATCTGTTTCATAAAAGAAAGAAATGCAAGGCACTATTTTTTAAGAACATGTTTGGTGCCAAACAAAAATCTAGTGAGCTAAAGGCAACAGTTTAACAAGAAATTATAAATTGAACAATCCCAAAAAGATGTGGATTGTGTCTTTCTGGTATATATTCCATATTCTTTCTTTTTAACAATATGTTGAACAAAGATAGTTGAACAAAGTTAGTTATGGCTGTAATCTATTGTGGTGAAACTATATGGTTCTATGTAAAACTAAGTTTGACTATGGCTGCAATCTTGGGTGGCAGACAAGTGAATCTACATGCTTCTATGTTAAACTAAGCCTGAATGAGGCTTTTTGGGCGCAAAATGGAAAGTAGATGAAGAAAATTCTTATAGGTAACTACAAAATGATTTTTTCTGCAAAGGTTTGCCACATTAGCCTAGTGTGTTAACATATTATAGAAGATTGAAGTGAGAATGTAGAAGACAATATTACAGATATGTGATGGACTCATTTCTATGATACATACTTTAGTCAGAAGTTTGCAATACAGAAAATAAGAAATATCTGGAAAGCTGACAAGCACTGTCAAAAGGAATCTAATCAATGAAAGTCAATAACATATAATTCTATATATATATGGAAATATTTCATGCCAACACTCTTCCTTTGTATGTAATGAACTGTGTTTACAATTCTATAATGAAAATACAGTGTTTTTGTTACTACTGTTAATTTGTATAATCTTAATTTCTTCACCTTACAAACACAATGTATATGAACCTGAGATATGGACAAAGACTTTAAAAGTGAAAACTGAATCCTCAAAAAAGAAAAGAGTCATAGAAACCCTTAAGTCTTGCTTCAAGGAAATAAAAATACTGTTCAGTTTGTTTTTATCGCTATTCCCTTTTCAACAATATTTCAGCTATATTTATATTACGATATATTTCATTATATAGGAAACAAACTTTTGGTGGCCACGAAAACTTTAATAACTGTGTTATGACATTCTATATAGGGTATAGTGATCTTGCTTCAAGTTCATAAGACATCTCAGTTCAAGGATTTCCTCAACTCAAAAACTGACCAATCAGAAGGTAGCATTTTCAATATTTGAGGAAAAACTCACCAATCTGAGGAAACCTCTATTTTAGATGTTTTATGAAACAGGAGCCTGTACAGCTAGGCCACCCAGGCCCAGTAAATCTTAGGATAGAACTGACTAACTGCAGTTCTGTCTTTCCTCAGTAATTATACTCTATAACATAGCAGAAATGTGAGAAAAGATCTTTTACTGATTAAGTTTAATGGCAGCCTATTGAGAATCTTATGTAACACCTTGTTTGTACTAATTTACCTCCATGCTGATAGAAGTTTGATTAAGATCAATTAAGAGTGTTTATAGTAAAAGATGGTGTGCTAAGTTATTATAATATTTTGACTTTGTAAGTCTAGCATGTAACAAGTAAATGCTTAGATCACATGGTAGGTTATTGTTTGTTGACAGCTGTTTTCATGTCTAAGTGTGGGAGAGATTTTCAAGGATCTATGAGATGGTTGTAAATATACAATTACTTATAGTTAATAACCCAGCTAGCTAAAAATTAATTGTGAACCTGTTCAGGTGTAATCAGGTTCATGTAGAAAACAGGAATTTTAAATCCAACACCAGCATATGAGACAAATATGTTTTGACTAAAACCTATCTTATGATTAGTTTACCTCAATTTCAAGAACAACAGAAGAAATTTGGTAAACTGTTATTAAACTATAATCAATTCAGGTAGTACACTATCCATTTTGATCAGTATCATAATATATGATGTGAAATCATGGTTTTATAAAAAATAACATGTTCAAGTACAGGTTTAGGATTGTACTTTAAGCTTAAACTTGTTATATTTATGATTTGACCTGTAATATAAAATTAGGAGAATTGGCAGGATTGTCCATCAGACAGCCATCCACCAAATAACAATAGAAATTCAACTTCTACAGGTCAATAATGAACTGGAGCCCAAACCATAACGTAAGCTGTAGGACCCAAAAATACAATGTGAAACTATTCTTTAAGATAAAGATTAATCTTAATAAAATTTGACAGATTAGATGGAATTATCTATTGGGACTAGTTTCCAGCCTGAACCTTTAGTCTTTAGGATTATTCCATTAAGGACAAAGGTTGGGAGAGAAACCTATTGTTTGTTGTGAATCTTAAATTCTTGTGGTTAATTGTGCATACCAGTTATTTCTGACACTGGTAAACAAATTTCTTTGAAAAAGCCCTTATTATTCTGTGTTCAGGAATTGTAAAATAATCCTACAGTTGATACAGTATATACACTTATAGATGTTAGGCACTGGAAAGAAACTTTTTAACCTGGTCAGGGTACTATGAAATGTTACAACACACCTGCATTCCATACTGTTATAAACAGTGGCACCAATTAACACACTATGGACTGTACTGACTCTCATGGTTGATTTCTACCAGAAAGTTCTGTATTATATACAAACTACCCACATGATTACTTGAAACAAAGTGTACTGTTAATGAATTCAATAACAGAAGCATCACTATTACAACAGTTTGTATGAAAGGGAAGAATGTTTTTGTTATGTTTTCATCACCTGCTTAGTGCTTTGTTCTAGATACCAGACAAACAATTATATTGAGAAATGCTCACATCTTTCATAGGATATAGAATAAGAGAAGTTATGAAGTCTATTTGACCAAAATCATTATGGTGGGTAGACTTTCAAAAAATCTTCAAGTCAGACTTTATCTACAAACTGGAAACTGATTCTCTGAGAGCAAGTCATAAGCTTGTAACAAATCAAAACTGAAAAGCTGGAAATGTTTGATGTTTGCAGTTTCTTCCTTATTGAGCCCTTAGATAGTAAGTTTATTCCATTAGGTGTTGTTTTTTCTGCTCTAGTTGTTTATCTGTACTGCCAGTAATTTCACCCAAGTTAGTGTTATTGTCTCTCCTGTTCTTGTCCTTCTTAAAGATTAAGAATTCCATACATAACATTAGTTGATTTAAAGATTTGTGTTTGAACAAAGGAGAACACCAGCAGTTGTAGAGCAGACATTACATACTGATAAAAACTGTGCTTGTTTGTTAATTTTACCACGCCTTTATCAAAACAAGCTGCATTTCTTCACTTCGATGTATTTTGATTTTGTTTGCTTATTTTTTCAATCAATAGAAATAATTAAGATCAAACAGACTTCCTATGAAACAGTTAATCAAAATAAGCAAGTAGAGTAATGTGAAATAAGACAGTTGGTTTGGGAGTTTCAAGATAAAAATTACAAAAAAATGTTAACATGAGATGCAGAGGTCACTGACTGCAGATGTCACTTCTCCTAGACTCTATAACAACCTGTCAGTATAGTGTTACAGGTAAGTTACAATAATCTATTGAACAATCTATCTTATAATCAATCAGTGAAGTGTAAATTCCAGGTCATCGCAACCTTATTCTTGTTGGATATGCTGGTCTTTTCACTATTAAGGACATCTGGTATAATATTATATGATTCCTAATTTCTAGCTCTGGATGTATAGTCAGTGAATCATAAAATACAAGTCAAAGCAATGGATACTTCCCTCTTCAACAGGAGAATATTTATACATGTACAAAATTTCATGATGATATTTCTTCTAGTTTTGGAGAAGCCAAATCAGACAAACTTAAAAGAAGGAAAAAGAGGTATAAAATCTAGGTCAAAGTGACCAAATTTTTGTTGAAATCTTACCTATCATCTGTATACAAGGTTATTCATATCTATGTTTTAGGGTATCAAAATGCTTCCTCAGATGTAAGCTTTAACCATTGTCAGTGAAGCTTTGAATATACATCATGGTAACAAATTTCCTATAATATGCTTTGTCTATCTGTGCACAAGGTTGTATGATTCTGTTCTACAGTACTCAAGATTAAACTTAATCAATGTCAGTCAAACATGAAATGTAAGTCACAGTGACCTTTTTCTTGTTTATACTGGCCTACTTATCAAAGTTCATTTGTACACAAGGTTACATGATTCTATGTCTTCTAGTTCTGAGATAAGAATTTGGAAGCAAATGTGAAACAAACTCCGTGAAGCCTAAAATTTAAGTCACTATTACACAATATTTATTAGATGCTTCTCAAGGTCCATCTGTATACAAAGATAGTCCTATATCTTACAGTATCTTAAAAAAATTTAGAAACTAATTCCTCACCTAAAGTGTAGACAAACACCATAACTGGAATGCAAAGGAAGAAATGGTTCTCCCCGTACTTTACAGAGTCAAAACAAGAAGTTTTACAAATGGGGTGTAAAAGTCCAGGAGAAAGATTCCAGATACTAGATGTATATGTATTGAATAACTGGCAAGCAAAAATTTCAACAAGGAAAATGGGTGTGGTTTTTTTAGATCCAACAAAACTATAGTGAAACACTAGCACATGTCACATGCACCTGATTGAGCCTGTCCTAAAGCAGGAGACATGAAAACTGGATTGTCTTCATATGCCATTGTCATCCTTTCATTTTCATTTTATATTTTTATATTTTGTCTGTCATTTAGCATATAATTTTTATTTTACTAGTAAATATTCCAGATTTTCACATACCAGGATTATTTACATAATTTGTATATTATGTAAGATTTGTCTCCATTTTTGATAGGAATCTCAATGTAGAGCAAACGGCAAAATTCAAGAATTTATCTTTTAAATCTTTATTTGAATCACCAAGACACTGGCATCACCACTTTTTAAATGTATTTTAGAAGAGTCTATTAGGATAATTTTTGTTTTTGTCATGATACTGATTACTGATGAAAAAATAACGGATTTGTTTATTTGCCCCATTCAACTTTTATTGTGATACCTACCGAAAAAGGGAGACAAATCTTAAACAACTTGGCATATGGGAAAACCCAATAGACTATTCAGAGCTTGTCAAAGGGAGTGTGATTCTATCCTTATAGACCCTTTTACTGATGCTGCATTCCTGCTTTTGACCCTTCCGTGGAAGCAGCTTCTGAGTGTACGAAAGTCAATGACACAATAGTTCTAACGTCCTATTTGATTGTCAGCCGATGTCATTTTTAAGGCAAAATATGTTATTTTCCATCCAAAGTAACAGGAACGCAGTAACAGTAAAAGGGTCTATTGAAGGCTTTCAGGAAGCCTCTCAATTTTTGAACCTTTATCAGCTGCTTGGTGAGAGTGGTTTCCTTTCTTATACAAGCATGACTAAAGTCTTTAAATAACTGCCTTCAAATAACCAGGTGTTGTTTTTTTGTTGTTTATCTAAATTATTTTTTGGCAATTACATACTTTTTAATATTAACATGTGGGCATTGTTTCATTAAATCTTACTATAAGTCTTAAACTTTATGCACTAAGATTTACATCATTTTAAACCCGTCTGATCAGGTGCACCTCATTATCACATTATTATCTTATGTCTTAAATAAATACAAACAATCATCTTCTTTCAGTTTCAATGTTGATTAATAGTTAACACACTTAATTAATAAGAATTCTATCAAATAATGGCTGGTATATTACAGTTAGTGTGTGTTTTTTTATGAAAGTATTTTTCTCTTAATAGCTTACTCTTAATGTGAAGAGGGGTCAAACCTGCTTTATAAGACAGGGAACTGGGGAGGCAAATGCTCACATTAATCAGTACCAATAGAGGCTGCTAAATGTTCCTTGACACCTTTATGGTGGTGCTCCTACACAGGAGGTTCATATGCAGACAAGAGGAAATGTAGACAAGATCTGCAATTGCTAAAACTACAATGTCTCTCAATTCTAACCTTCAGGTCAATTTATGGGAACCAATGTGTCTTGACCAATCCAGCTTACATCTTAAAAATCCATTTGCTAATTTTTGAGGTGATTGTTTATTTCTTAATGCATTTAAAAGGCAGAATGATTGTACATCACCATTGAAAAATCAGAGAAACTGAGACTTGTTTCCATTAAATCTAGAATCTATCAATAGTTTTTGCTAACTTTCTTCCTGTCAAAATATGAGAAATATTAGAGGAAATAGGAGTAAACTTCCTTTACACTTATAAAACTTGTTCAGAAATAAAATTTCTTTCCTTCCTTACAATATCTATTTTAATGGCATGGTCCTTACAAATGTTCAACCAATGAAAGTCCATTGTAACAAAGAATTTGAATATCCCATTACAGAAAAGGGTCTAACTGCAATCTGGTGCAGTAAATATTAGGACAAACCTTTTTTGTTCTGTAACTACTGGATATCCTAGAGAAGACACTTGTTTTTCTTTTCTTCTCTTCTTTTTTCTGTAACTTTGCTTGTTCTTCATTCATATAACTTGTACTGAAAATAATAATTCAAACATGTAAAATTATTTGAATTATGTTAAACTTTTAACTAGTTAGTTCCTATGATTCACCCCCCAAAATTATGACCCAATCCCCACTAATAAGTACCGGTAGACACAGATTTGTCTCACATCATGATCTTATTGTGTCACTAACAGAAACTTGGTAATGTTTGATTTCCAATAATAATTTGTGGTGAAACAAATATTTCTACCATGAAAACTCTCTTATGTTACCAACAAATAATATTATTTGATCTTCCACCTTAAATTTATGAAAAGAAAACTAAACACAATTTTTGAAGGACTTACAAGGCTATTGAACTTCAAAAAAAGGTCAAGGAAAATGGCACAGCTGACTGACAAGTTCTTACAATGAACAATAAATTAGCAGCACAAAAATGGGTTTTTCAAAAGACAGCTTCAGAGTTCCCACAAATGTAATGCTGCCCCACTGACAGAAAAAAACATGTCTTACTTATGGAAGTAACTTAGGGGGATGATATTCATAAAAAATATTTTTTCCATTAGAACAACTCAATCATTTTAATATCTAAAGAAAGTTTTATAGGTCATGTGTTCATATTTTGCAAATATGACTAATATTTACCGTGTGTACTTAAAATAACATAATTTTTGAATGAAAGCATTGGCATTCAACATTAATATCAAGTCTATAAATCTCTCAAAAGTAAATTTACCATGGGCTTTTAACTCTCAATTGCAATTCCTTTTATTAAGTTTTTAATTAAATGTCAATTTTTTAAGTCTTATTCCTTCTCTGTTGTAAATAATCTTATAACTGAAAATATCATTAAAATAGACAGTATGCCACCCAATTTGGTCAACTGACATGTTGTTTATAGCAATAATGGACAAATAAACCAAAATATCTCTGTAAACATATGATATCAATGATAAAAAAGGCTATATAA
This sequence comes from Geukensia granosissima, assembly GCA_032357055.1. Classification (NCBI taxonomy): domain Eukaryota; kingdom Metazoa; phylum Mollusca; class Bivalvia; order Mytilida; family Mytilidae; genus Geukensia; species Geukensia granosissima. The sequence continues at coordinate 2,225 of JAULBM010346392.1, read as the reverse complement.
AAAGCTATGCTATAATTAAGTATATGTTAGAGGCAAATAAGCAAAATTAAAGTATACTTCAAAAGCATAAGTATATTTAAAGCATGATGCTTAAATGCATAGAAAAGCAAGTATGGTTATTCGTTAAACTATTGCCTACATAAAAAAATTTACTGGTGTTTTTTAAGATGTAAAAAAATTACTCTACAGTAAGATGTCAATGAGAAATATCTTACACAAAATAAAATGTGAGAACCACCATAAATTAAATATGGAAGAAAAATCTAACAATAAGATCTATACAGAGAAATATCTTACAGTTGAAGCCCAACATAAAATAAGAACTTTTCAGGCATTAAGAAATAAGTAATAAACAGACAAGCCAATGATTCAAAACACAGAAAGACAAAACCATATGGATGCAGGCACCATGAAAGAATCAAGGCAATAAAGTTTCTCTCCACATGGATGCAGACACCAAGAAAGAAACATGATCAAAAGTTTTTCCTCCTAAAATGGAAATTTAGAAAACAATTATCATACAGTTTGCAAACAATTCACACATACAGTTTGCATACAATCCACATAAACAGTTTGCAAACAATCCAGATTTTAGCAAGCTACTGTTGAGAAACACACAGATAATAATTCTCACACTTTACATCCCATTTTGGTAGCTAAGGAATCTAACTTTTTATTAACTGAACAGGTCTTTGCAGGCTGATAGGTCAAACATCTAATTCTCAATAGGTTTATATGGAAAAAATGAATTTGTTGTAAATAGTCTGAACTTGCAATAAATAATTAAAATAGAGTATCATTTCTGTAGCTTGAACACACCAGGCACCAATTTAAACTGTTTTATGACTGTTGGAATAACTGAAGATCCAAAGCATGAAAATAACTAGGAGGGGACTGAAAAAGTACTTTAATATTATCAAATTCAAGACACTAACAATCAATTGTACTTTTATTTTTGGGAATTGTTTTACAAAGAATGGAGATTCCTTGGTCTTTCAAAATGGTTCCTTACACAGCCTACAAACAACACACTGTCACTTACTCATTAAGAAAATCTATCAATGAAAGTTTAGATTTCTTATTTCTCTCCTCCTGGCCAAGCATTCTGTTTGTATTTTCGTCGTCATCTTCTTCAATTTCTGCCTGACGACGGAACTGAGCGCTATAATGTAGTATAAAGTGCACATTCAATGTTAATTCAGCATATCTATATTATGTGCTAAAATAAGCTGCATAAAACACTATTATAGACCATTATATTAAAGTTGGCTTGTTACCCTTCATGATCATGTGGAGGATTATTTGCTGGTGTAATGAGTACTTGTATAAAACATAGTATTTTTTTGCCTCATGTTCATTTCTTTCCAAAAATGAGAAGATGTAAATAATTTTAAATAACACCAAACAAGTGAAGGCCATTAGAAGTCATGACACTGGATAACAAGTAAACTTTCATTCATTACTGGCCTCATGCAGGCCATTTTACAAAGTTCTCAAAGTAAGTTTTGTAACTTTTACAAATATAAATGTTATATTTCGTATATTATCAAACTAGAAAAAATCAGCTGTCCATCAAAACTGGCATATACAGTCTGGTTACAAAAAATAAATGATAAGTATCTACTCTCCACAAAATACTGCAATGTAGTTTTAACTTCTGTATTTTTCCTACTTTTCCTTCCAGTAATTTTTGCGTATATTCTGTAAATACTAAAGAAATATAAAAAAAATTATTATCCATTTTTTTGCTAAAAGTCCTTTTAAATTTGCTGACACAGAAGCAGTATTTTGTAGTTATCACTTTTTTATTATTATCATAATAATGTACAAAAGGAAAGATATGGGGTAAATTTCAAAGGGTCCATACTCCATCTCAAAATGTTTATTTAGAAGTAAAATAATATATAATAAAATCAACATCACACAGTACAGTTTGTCATATTAGAACAAACGCCATGTTTTGTTTATTAAAAATGAAAGTTGTTTCGATTGGTGTGAAAAAAAGATAATAATCCAATAGAAAATACTAGATGTTACTGTAGAACTTCAATGATATTTTAAGTTATAAAATTTTCCATCCTCCATTTCAGGGTCATATCCGCTCCGCTTTCAGACTCCACGGATAATTACCCTGCATTCAGCCCTTTCACAATGACAAGAATCTTGTCATTATCAATCCGCGCGCGGAAGAGTATTTATCATATTATTTTTCAATTTTAAGAACA
>JAULBM010346381.1:0-12343 GCA_032357055.1 Geukensia granosissima | reverse complement strand
CCTTTGCTTGGAATTTACTTGTACATATGAGATTTTTGTGTCATGAATATTTACACCATATCCCACCTTTTTTCTAAGGGTGAAAAGAAACCCCCTGTGTCTTCTTCCTGTTTGCCATGATGGGTCATCCCTGTCCCTAGGATATATTTTTCTCTATGTTTTTCTTTTATTTGAATAGCTTTTTCTTTGCTGAAAAAAATATGTGTTAGTGCCTGACTGCTAAAAAATTTAAAAACAAGGATAGTTATTAGAGTTATATGTCCTTAAAAAATTCCCAAAGTTAAGGATATATAGTTTCCCTCCCCTATATTAAAATGTCTCCCAAAGTCAAATTGTTGTTTTCTTATACATTTTTGTGTTTTCTGATAGTGATGTAGTCATTGGTAATGCATGGATGACACACCGTAGTATCATAGATGCTTGAAACAAGAAAGTTTATTTCAGCCAGTTGTATGTTGAGCACAAAACATTTGGTCACCAAAATGGAGACAAGGGTTCTTATTTGAGCAAATACAGTGTTTACCTACAGTCCTTTTTTGACAAATATTGACATTGTGTTGAAATGTTTTACAGGAGAGAAGCCTTATATTTGTCCTATAGACGGTTGCAACAAGGCCTACTCCAACTCGAGCGACAGATTCAAACATGTACGAACTCACCAAGAGGAAAAGCCATATGTCTGCAAACAGCCTGGATGTAGCAAAAGATATACGGATCCAAGCTCTTTACGAAAGCATGTGCGCACTCACGGACATTACTATCGTGAAGAAGATGAGAAACAGAAATCAAAAGAATGCGCTCCACCTCTTAAACAGCCAATGTATCCGATGTCAAAATTACATCTTGCACCTCCAACAATGCCTTTAGCCTCGCCAATGATGACAATGTCGCCTAACAAACTAATGCCACATAATATGCCCACACAAGTGCACCCGCTACATAACATTTTACACGCATCAAATTTTACATCCAATCCCATGCTGTCGTCGACTATTTTGTCTCATTCATCTGCGACTCAGACAATATCTACTCAAACAGAAGGAGTTGTGGTTTCTTTGTTACCAAATTCACCACTGAAAGTTGAAATCAATGGTGAAAAACTTGGAAATGAAGAAGACGAAAAGTGCCAGGATGGGCCTCTTGACCTCTCGACGAGTCCGTCCACAGAAACAGACATATTGGTCGGACACAGGGATAGCTCAAATTTCTCCACAGGGAAATGGGAATTGATTAATTCCTAGCATTAGAAATTGAAATTTTTATATTTGTATATTTTGGAGTCAGTTGGAACTATTTATTTTGTACTAAAGGGGAATGTCTCAAAATTGATCTTTGTAGTTCTTTAAGTTAAAGTCAGAAAGTATTATTTTCTATTTTGACACATTCCCTTGCCTCAGTGCATTTAAAGTGTATTTATTTTTATTAGAGAAAGAGTGCTCATTTGCTTTAATAGGAGGGCAGATTTTTTTGTCATTACATATGTACACAACTGCGCCAAATAGAAGGTCATGCTATATTAATTCATCTTTTCCTGAGTTTTGTCTACCGAAAGATGTTAATTATTCTCTTTGAGTAACTGAGAGTTTGGAATGAATTTTTTTATCTGGCTGGTAAATCATTTGTTAACATGCATCAAATAAAAAATCTGTGAATATGCATTAATGAAGAAAAAAATGTAAAAATTACACAAATATCATGATTGTAAATCAGGGGAGATAATTATTAGACAACTGGTCTGCAATGTTTACATGTAATTTTTTTTTGGTTATAAACTGTTTCCTATTCCAAGTTTTATCCCTTATATAATTATTTCAATTTTGTTGTTTGTTTTTGCTGTTTTTGTTGTGATATCTTGTATGTAAATGGTACATAAATTTTGTACTCCTTCAAATTACATCTTAAACTTATTTTTAAAATATTGTGTGTTTTTTAGTATCACAATCAATGACCATGTTCTATTGAAATTTTAATACCACTAACATTTGTGAAGGCACTGTTTGGTGCCCATCAATTTTCCTCTTGTACTGCAAGAACAATGATGAATTTAGCAATCCTTTTATAAAAAAACATCAGAAACAAAGCCATTAAGTTTTTTCACTCAGAATTAAATGGGTAGATGAGCATAAATGTGCTTATCTTTCTCAGATTATACCTGGTCTTGGTTGATCCTAGATTATTGATGGAGAAAGTACAACAAAGTCAACTGAATTTGACAAAATAATTATTTTTGGTAAAAAAAAAACAACCAAAGTTTGGAAAGGGGGTAGGAATCACCATGTCTTTGAGTCCACATATCTTGTAAACGAATCTCTTCCTAAACCTTTCAATAGATTTCAATGAAACTTAATATGAACTTTTAACGGATGTTAAGATATGCACATAAGAAAGATATTCATTTTTACTGATTCCTAGGGCAGATAATCCATGGGGGAGGGGAGGTATCTTTTGTGAGTTTTGCTCAAAGGATGTCTTGTTAAATCTAAAACACTGGAAATTAAAAACAAATATATTAACATTGAAAATTATTCCATGAATACACACAAAAATTCTTCAAATAAGGCAGTTTAAATGGAGAGAACATACTGTAATTGAATTTAAATGAAAATTTAGTGGGACTGGGAGGCCAGCTTGTCTAGATATTTGGTTTAAACTTACCTGTACAGATCACTGTAGCCTTTCACCTATGTGGCATGAGTTTGCATCTGACTTTGTACCATACAAAAAAAGAGTGTGTTTGACTCGCATCCCAATTGATAAGGTTTTTCAGTAAGCTCTCTGGGTATTCCAGCTTCCTCCACCAGTAAAACTGAACGCTGTGATTTGACTGAAATATTGTTGAAAGTGGGGTTAAACCACAATCAAACAAACAAACAATAATGTGTAAATTTGTAGGCCAAAAAGGAAGCTTACTGGACCTTCTCCTTTCATCAGTATATACAAATATGAAAGTTGATGTAAGTCACAATCACCCCAACCCTCACCCTCCAACCTGAAAACAGATTTTAACAACATTATAATTACCTTGATATTTAACCTAGTGACCTTGTACTTCCGATATTTGATATTGTTGTTGATGAATAAATTTTAAATTTCATTTTAGATATATGCACAGACAAACTCTTCTCAAATAAACTAATAATGGATACCTTTAGCCAATTCAGTTACACCCATCAATGCTGTAATATAAATAAAAACATAGAGAAAATGTGTCCATGAGACCTGGATACCCACATTAAGGCAAACAGGAGGAGGACATATAAGGCTTTAAACCCAAGACAAAACCAAAAAACACACAGTGAAAGTTGTTGGTCATCAGAAATTCACCACCACATACAATATGCTTCGGTATAAAAAAACTTTGTTCCATATCCTGGAGGAAAGACTTTAAAATTAATTAAAGTTTATACTTTTGACAAAACTTGATAGTAAATATGACCAGATGTTAGATAGTTTCTCTCCCTCAATTTTGACAAGTCTAATATCAACAACAGAAAATGTGCTGCCTTCAAATGTCTGTGATATTTTGTTGTTATTTTTATGTAATATTGGTTGAATATAAAGGTTGGACTCGACTATCCAGCCTTGTAAACTTACAGTACACACAGAGAGTTTTGTGTGGGTTTGACCTTGCTGGAGATTGTTGGTAAAATTTTTGCTGGTGATATTTTGAGAAAGTTGGAGAAAGTTCACCGGCCTTGGTGTTTTTGAGTATATACAAAAAGTTTTATATGAAAAAACACTCTAGCCTGACCTTGTAGATTGCTGGTGAATTTTGGAGAGGTCGGGAAAATGTTACTGGCCTTGGTGTTCTTTCTACAGAACTCCCTGTTTGTACTGTACCTCGTCAGCCTTTTAAACATACTCTACTTGTTAAAGAACTTAAACCATTCAATAATTAAAGGGATATTGCTTTAAGGGTCCATTTAAGCCTCATGTTCTTAAATTACCAAAATATAAATGACTGTCATTTATTTCTGTCTTAAGATTTGAAAAAAGTAGTGTTTTCATTTCTGACATGTTGCATCTAATGATGGCATAGAACACAACAATTAAAACTGTATGAAAAGTTTTCAAAGGGTTTTGAATTCATTTACATTTATTAGAAATTCAGAAATATTTGGTTTTACCTGCCTTAAAGTAGACATTGAATAAACACAGGTGTTGTCCAATAGCTAATGCAAAATTGTATGGAGTCAGATGGTTCTTCAGTCAAAGTTTAAGTATACATGTACCTTTATTTTCTAGAACAACAAAGGACACAAAACCTACGCCACACTGAAATAATTTTTGTTTCAGCCTAAGTGCCTTGATTTTCTTATAAAAACTAGGGAAAGGTTTTTAACATAGATATTTATCAGTATTAAAATATTAAAATGTTGTAGTTTTGTATAAGGTGTATTTTTTTAAAATGCCTGTTACATGAGTACTGTTTGTTTTGAATTTTTATGTAGATAAATGTGTTTGCTGATGAACAACTCTGCTCATTGCATTGGTAAAGTTATTTTTATTTTTCAGTATGTTTTCAGATGGAGCAGCTCTTGATGATTTTTTTTTTCATTTCCATTTTAACTTGTACAACTCCAGGGTTATTTCCCCTGTCAGATAGTGCTAGTGTTTATAAATGGTGCTCATCTTCTAATGCATTTAAGCTCAGTGTATTTGTACACTGCTGGTGCCTCTTTTTGTAACAATATTTTTACATAAAATAAAATAAAAGTGTGCTGGATAACATGAGTCAGAAGATGAAAATTGTAATTTGGTGTGTTTAAGATGAACTTTATGCATAAATTTTCTCTGAATTTTGATCAATTTTCTTAATCAAAAGAAGTACATTATACATTTAAAGTTTTTTGTACATAATTAACCACATGACAATTACAAATACTATGATCTTCTTGAAGAATCTAATGTAATTACATTTGAAATGATCAGAACACTTTTGGAAAATACTATTAATTAATAGTAAATCTTTTGATAATTAAAACAGGTCAACAGATTTTTTCACACAGAAATTTTATATTTTTTTAGAGTTAATGAAGAATATCACAATTTCATCTAAATTGTCTCATTATGGTCGGGATACCTAAAACAATTCATTGCCTGGAATTATTGTCAAATTATTAAAGCCAAGACTTTGTAAATTAGAAAAAGAAATATTTATGTCACAAATGAGCTCCTGGCTGCATTAATCAAAGTTTGGCAGTCATGAACACTACCAAAAATAGATTAGTTTCCAGACTTCGCATTTACTTACTGGTATAAAATCAAAAATTTGAAAAGTTCATATCGGTATTTAAGACAAATTTTAACCATCAGTTAAATTTAGTTAACAAGTTTTCAGAAGAAGTAAAAATATTTTGCAAAATGTTGAACTATTGTTAAAAGTTAGAAATCTTCATTTGGCTGCTGGAAAAAAATCTGAGCATAGAAACTTGATGAGACTATGAGATTATATTCAAATCTTTACTATCTATATTTCCATTTTCCCCAAACAAATATATAGAGTTTTAGGGATTTAACCTTTCATGACCTCTTTCCATATATGGTAGTAATCCTGACTGTGCAAGTTCTGTAAAAATATTTTTCGCAACGAGAATGTTTGTGAATTAAGCAAGGAAAGAATTTAGTTTAATTAATTTTTAATTTGGAAATAAAATAAATAAGAATACAAACAAATACTGGTAACAACATTATATCTATAAAATATGTTTATATCTGAAATATTCTTTTAAAATTTATGAAATTAATGACCTTAAAGGTAAAATAATTTGAGGTATTAAAATAAGTAATTTTTTAAGATTATTTACATTTTCAAGTAAAATTGACCTAAATTTACTAGAAGTTTTTGCTAAGTTGGTGACTATATAAAAATATGACAATTGAGTAAAAGGGAAATATTTCAATTTTTGAATTAAAAGGAGCTTCCATTTCATTGTAAAACAAAATGGCACAAAAGCTTACAAAATGATACATCAGTGAAGTTTTTGCTGAGCTTCAAATGGTAAGATGTCATGCTTTTCATGTGCTGGATTGCATTTTTGCTTGATCATTCAGTCATGCCCATATGAAAATTGACTACTGGACTACTGAAAACTTTGCAGTTTTATTGCTCAACAAAGAGGAGACTAACTTTATAACTTTGGCTCCATACTAACAATCATGAAAATTTGACTAGCAGTAGATACAAGAGTTATCTGGCTGATATTTTGTTGAATAACGTTACAAGATTTGTTAATTATTTGTTGTGTAATATTTTGTAATGATCTATTTATTAAATAAAGGTTTGTTGATAACCAATATACTGTGTTAGAATGTATTGACTGATGGATCTTTATTTCCTATTTGCTGAGATTAGAATGTATTGTATCAAGTCTCTCTGCCACGGCCTTGGTGGTGTCATGGTTAGCATGCTCACCTCGAGAGTGGAAGGTTGTGGGTTTAATTCCCAGAGGAGACCACCAAAGACATTAAAATTGGTAGTTGCTGCTTCTCCACTAAGCACGTAGAACTTTGGAGAAAGAGCAAAGACTTGTCGGCCAGGGTCAGAATAATGTGTCTGCGTAAAGTGTCAGATGTTCATGCAAACTGTTGCTTTGGTGAGCTACTTTAAACATCCGTCTACTACAAAGCAGAGTTAATTCATCATCACTCATTAATATGCTCTTGCCCTGAATATGCATGAAATATTTGCTGATCATTAAGGAATATTCAATTAAGTCTCTGGTTGAGTGATTGAGAATCGTGTATACATGTATACAGTGTTTCAAAGAGCCATTATATGAAAGATCTCTGATGCCTATATGCTAGGTTTAGAATGAATTGTTTAAAGTTTCTAGCTGATAGAGCTATACAAGCTACGATGTTGAATATTGTGAATTTTGTTTTGCTATATGTACATTTCGAGGAGTTACCTCTCCTTAGCAACCAAAACATAGGAAGTCCGAGAGCCAAACATCCAGATATCATGTTCCCTTATATTTATATCATTTAAACAAAATTAAAAAGTATAAAGCTTGGAATCACTTTTGCAAAACAAGTAGGTTCAGGTGCTCCGGAAGTGTCAGCATCCCCTGTCTCGCACGAAGTCCATTTTCCCATGTAATTCTCAAAAGGTCATTAAAAAAAACAGTTTAATAAACCAATTTGAGTGCTTGTGCATTAACATTGTTATGATACATTTTTCAAGTTCAAGTAAAGTATGGGGGCATAAGTCATTGGAGACTTATGGTGGACATCCTGTCTGAAAAGTTCTGAAATGAGCCTTATGAGAACACAAGAATATTTCTTAGAATTTGTATACAGTATAACTTTGCAAATACTATAATGTAATTAGCATGATTAAATGAATATGAATGGATGAACACTGGAATTTGAACTTTAATTCTAATGGTTCAAAATGTAGGACACCACAATCAAAAGCAGCTGAAAATTTTTACTTTCGGTTGAAAACAATAGCATTAGTTTCCTTCGCTCTAATTTCTTTGAAAACCTTACCCTTTGTTGTGGTGGAGGTGACGCTGTGCTAGAAAATGGTGCAGGTCGCGGGGAGAAGGTTTGGTCGTTTAAGGTAGTAAAGTATCTTAATTTTGCTTTACAAATCAAAATCTTTCTTATAACTTCTTTTAGCGACCAAAGCGACCAGCAACATAATTCGATTCTTTATACTTATTTGTAACATCACAAAAACACATATAAAGATTCTATGCCATACGCACCAGCTTAAACTGTTCTCAACAATATTTCAAACCAGAATTATAAACTGCAGGATTTTTTTACGGAAGACTACATAAGAGACAATACTTTTTTTAAACTTTGTTACCCCAAATTATCAAGATAATTTCAAAAGGGTAGGTACATTTGGTCCAAATTGTAGATTTGATGCCGGATGTGGCATACTGATTATGTTGACTGGTGCCCGAGAATAATATTATGTCTGGCTAAGAAATTCTGTTTAATAATCGTCTTTAATTTTTTTTTTATTGCAAAATCTGATTCTGTTGTTTTTGTGCGATCTATCAAAATCGACATAATTGTTTCACATTAAGTGATTTCTAAGTAGTTCAAATTTAAAGCAATTACTATGTGCACGTGCCATGCGTCCGCTGTAGAACCAATTAAACTAAACAACTGTTGGATTATCTTTTTCCAATACAAACGATATAGAATAATAGATATTATCAATTTTTTCTTTTCTCAGCCAAAGTGTTTGGCCAAATTTCTCGTCCTTTTGTTAGTTGTATGTATTATATTGTAATCTACTCTTCAACAAATTGACTTTCTTATGTGAGTCATTCTTAGCCGGTTGTTTATATTAAAAGATGAATGATTAGCTTGATGTATCACGTTACTATAGGATAAATAAGGGTTAATCAAACCCCGATAGGCGGCCATTTTAACATTTTTGCTAATACGATTTTTACCTGAAGTTCAATTTCAGCGACCCCTATTTTTTTCTTAAAGTGCCATGACGCATACACAGCATATTAAAAGCACGCGGCTTGTTTTTAAGAAATTTTTAGCTGTTTTTTTTTACCCATCAGTTTCGGCATGTTATAAAGGTCAAATTTTACAAAACATTAACATGTCTTTGAATTTTCGTAGAAAACAAGATTATATCACTTATTCCAATATTTTTAGATATTTTCTTTTTCACACGTTTTCTTCATTTCACATATTTAGACTGTAGCATTTTTATTGCATGAAATTTAAAGTAGGGTCTGGATATTTATTTATACTTCTTGCTTTTAACTACGTACGGCAGAATGTTAGGTTTAGACAGTGGCAAATCATCCTTTAATTACTATGGAAAATAAGAATTATATCATCTTCTCCAATACTATGTATATTTGTTTATCATCCTTGTCAGTAAACTTGTGTCATCGTGACTGACATTTCCGTAATCCCTCGCTTCTTCATTCAATTTACTTTGAACTGGGATAAATATAACAACTCCCACATTTGTACATGGTGGCGATATTGCATAAGATAAATTGATATACATTGAGGAGAGAACACAATACATCCTTGAGCTGAAAGTTTCTTTCTTTAGACTAAGCATCTCTGTTGTGGCATTTCAATTCTGTGAAACATACATAAATCTTGTAGGAAATTTATTGCATTCGCAAAATATTATTTTGATGTCCATGTTTGCATGTCTCTCTTCAAGAGTAGCACACGTATAAATTCAAATATAAATTGAAGAATGTTCTTATTTCCTTTTTGTTTTTGGTGGGATAGTGTGAACGGTATATGGGGATGGTATGATTGTCGAGCATAGAGATTTTGGTCAAATTTAAACAAATCCATCAATCAGGAAACTTCACACCTCTACATGAGCTCTATTCAGCGGTTTTTCAAAATTGATTGTGTTAGTTTAAGTTGCATTAATTAGGGTTTCGATGTCATTATTGAATATACATAGTTTTATAGCTAAAGACAATGTCACGTTTATGAAAAGCAAGGGTCTGATAAGAACTCTGAAAAGTATAAAATAGATTAAGGATATTCTTATTGATTTAAGCATAGTGCTTAATTGATGTTTGTGAAAAAAGGTGCTGATGAGAGACACAAGTTAACAAATTAAATTACATATTTTTTAAAGTTGACCTAAATGGTGCTTATTGGCAAGTCATGTTGTCTTGTGAAATAAGTTCCGTTTGGGGCAAGACAAATGACGACTGACTTCTTGAAACTCGACGCTATATTCTTGACATTACACCCCCTGTGCACTCGACTTGCATGTTATACCACGAAAAACACCGACTCTCTTAACACTGTATGACTGTGTTATAACGCCTTAAACAAACACAATACATCCTGTGGCACCATATGATAATAACATAAATATGGAAAGTCACGTTGTTGCAGAGTTAATTATTCAAAACTCAATAAAACCAATGCTAATTCAATCACCAGAAGCATTATTCCTTAATTTATGTGGATATATAATTCAATTGTCACGCAGAATTCAGTATTAAATAAACATATTAAACAAAATGTATATTTAAAACGAGCTTGGAGGTTAAATCCTACGTAACAATATATCGGAAATCAGATCGAATATGTCGACAGACTATTGAAAGAATCAACACTCTATTGTCTAGCAGGTTGTTGATAAGGAGTTAAAATCATTCATATTTGTTATATATCAAACTGATCTAGCCATTTAATATTTTGTATACTTTATACTTATTTCAACATAAAGGTGTTATGGTGCAACGTGAAAAAAAGAAGGGTTAGGTACTAATTGGTGAGTTCTGCTTGTTTTGTAACATTTTTCTCTCTATTGTGCATTTGTGAGAAATTCATTTTTTGAAATCTTGAATACCCTGAAAAAGAGAAAACGATTTCTTTTAACTATTCTATTCTATTCTATTCTATTCTATTCTATTCTATTCTATTCTATTCTATTCTATAATATTATAATTATTATTTTTATTATTATTATTATTATATTTGTTTAATTTTGGCTCTTTTAAATTAACGTCTGAATTTTAGTTGTTCAACAGAGAAGTTATCCAGGGGAAAATTTTATCCTTGGCTAAATTCTTTGGAACAACTCATTCTTGTCAGTTAACACAAACGAGGACTTCAAGCTATGTGGCATTACATGCACAGTTGTGCATCGTATGGTGTGAATCCTTGGTTTCGGCAGGAAAATTTATATAATATACATGCGCTCCATGTGACCCAGGAGCTGAGTTTTAAAACAATACTAAAAGTGTTGGCATGTTATACAGCCTTACTTACAACACATCATCGAAGCCTTCTTGGACGGATGGTTCAGTTCTCATGGTAACATGCATGCTCTATATTGTCGCCGTTGTCGGTTTGGATACGGTGTTATAGCTCCATCAGAGACATATAAATACAAAATTTTATCTGATAAGTTTCTGGCTCCAACATCCCTATGATATTTTTCACATAATAGATTGTTAATAATCTGGATCTCTTATTGGGTGTGACTTCTATATATCATGAGGCATGGACGCTGGAATATGTAGATTTTTAGCTTCAGAATACATTATTAGTTATGAAAATCATACTAAAATATTATAGGGTTATTGAATTGGGCCAAAGATAGCTGTATTGGGCCAAGGTAACGCCAAGGCCCAATACAGCTATCCGAGGCCCAATACGACTTGTCCGAGGACATAATATAGGACCAATATCGAAACAACCATTACATGATCCTTTTATTAACTAGTTATGTAAAATATGTTTGAAACTGCTCATTCAATATAAAATGTCCTGAACTAATAAATATTGGCAACTGGCCCAATATGGACTAAACAAGCTTAATACGGAAAATCAGACTCAATATGAAAACAGGCTCAATATGGGAAAACATGCCCAATATTTTCCGTATTGAGCCTGTTTGGTCCATATTGGGCCAGTTGTCAATTTTTATTAGTTCAGTATATTTAATATTGAATGGGCAGTTTCAAACATATTTTCCTTAAAAAGTTATAATAAATGTCGAAAGCATGATACACATGATACAGGAGCGTTAATTCACACAATTGTTGCTGCGGCTGTCATTTTCTATCCCACAATACATATTAGGGTTTGCTTTTCCCTTCAATATATGAAAAGGTATGCATGCAATATTTAATTAGAGAAATATATGAAAATGATATTGTAGGACTAGAGAACCTCACACGCACATCCAGTCTGTGAATGCATAATACAATAGGAGACCAGGGGTGCTTTTTCACGTGAATCTGAAACATAATTCCAGATCATTTTTATGTTTCACTGTTTTTTTTAATGTAACAGAAACATGATTTCGAATCATTTGAAACATAAGAGACCAAAGATTCTAATTGAAATCAGAATTAAATTCAGGAAGTTGGAACATTATGTTTTTTTTAAATAGTTGAATCAGGATTCTGTTTTGCTGAATCATAATTCTGAAACATGTTTCAGATACAGCTGAAAAAAACGCACCACTGGGCTGCCTTTATTTTACCAGAATCATAAACATGTTTCAGAATCACGTTTCAGCGAACAAAACCATGTTTTAGCCATAAAAAACGTAACGTTCCAATAAACGGATTTTCGTTATGATATTATCTTGAATGATTGGTCTCTTATGTTTCATATGATTCGAAATCTTGTTAATGTTTCATGTAAAAAAAACGGTGAAACATAAAAACAAGTTGCTTTCTTTAAAAAAAAGAAAAGCAATACGTGAACCGTAGTTGTGGTTAGGTAAATAATATTTGCTATTAAGATCCTATCAAGTCATTTTTTGTGTTGTTTTGTTTTTTTGTGATCACTCATCAGGTGTCTAAATGTAAGAAATATAAATCTACAAGTCAGTCCACTACCTGTCTCAAGT
>JAULBM010346370.1:0-12343 GCA_032357055.1 Geukensia granosissima | reverse complement strand
TGTGTCCACACTTACCCAAAGGGTCTTTTGTTTCCTTTCACATTTCAATGTGCTGCGGTCGTATCAGGCTGCGCTTGTGAAGCACCTATGTTGAAATCTACAAGAGGGATCTTTTTCCTTCATGGGGCATGGCATTCTGTACTCAGGTCACACACTATGGTCCACGACCAGGCTTTCTGTATTATGACCTGGAAACAGATCCCTCTATCTGCCACCTGGGGATCATGCTGGAGACGCTCTGGTGTCCAGAGAAGGTTTTGAAATTGGCTCATTATGGTTTACACAGATGCATCTTGGTGCTATATGCAGTTGTAATTAGTAGTTGTAGAGAAAAATTACAATTTTCACTGAGGTAAATGTGAACACCTCCTGTTCCATAACGCCTACATCAGAATTGAGACAGTAAAACACGACTTACCATGATGAATATATTTATTACATCATAAAAAATACATATACAAAAATATAACTATTGCACCATAAATCATTAACAATATTTTGACAAAATTGTAACATTTTATAACAATGCCCTGTTAGAAGTTTACCTGTTTGATCAGCTAGAATCTTTGATCAGTTTCAATGATTAGAATCCAATTTCAATGTAATTTTATCATCATGCCCTCTACTTTCGGAAAAGTCAAAATTATAAGTTGTTTTAATGCCAGTCTACTTGTCAAATACATGTTAAAGGTGAAGTTCTCTTAAAAAAAACAAACATAAAAATTAAAATTTTGTTAGAATCTTGGGCAATGTGCTATAAATTTTATTTCAGTTTGGATTTTTGGTTTGTCCATTGGAGATATAATCATATTAAAAAGTAGACACCATGTACTCGGCAATCAGAATATTATTTCAAAACATAAAATTAAATATCATATATTGCTGTAAAAAACATAAGCAAATCAAATATATGTTAACTGAATATATTGGCTAATCGAATGACAAACCTTGAGGAAAGTTCTGCCACTCACAGTAATATTGAATATTCTGTTAACATTATATCAGGAAGTTCAAAGTTCATGATATTCAGGATTCAGGTAAATTGAATGAAAGTTGTCTGTAATCAAAGAAAACTTATTTTTTGAAAAAATAATAGTGTTTTCAGTTTTTGAGTTATAGTTTTTAGAGGTCAAATTTACTAAAAAACAAAAAGACATTTTTGGAAGATCAATCAGAAGTTTTTTTCATGATGGGCAGATCTCAAAATGTTATGATCCAGTTTAGCAAATATTTTTTTCAACAAGTTTATAAGACCTTGAGTTAAAATTGTAGTACTTTTATTCATAAAGAGGTTGTTTCCCTTGTTATTCTAATATTGATCTTGTGACATCCCCAATCTTGATTTTTTCTATCCTGTTTACATTCACCATTTTGAAATGCCACAGCTTCATCATTGAGGAGATTTCAGTGAGAATCGATAATAATTTGACCTGGCAAAGCTTTTAATAATATTGAAAACCAAACTTAGGATTGATGGAATCATTGAAGATATTTTCATTTAGATTATTATTTAAAAAATTCCTGGAAACTTGACCTTCAATTGGATGCACAACTATGCAAGTGGGAACAAATTAAAAAGGGATATGTATTTTTAATTAATTGTTTTTCAACAAAATAAGATAATGTCAAAATATAAACATAATTCCACATAAATATTGTGCAGTTGAACAACCACCTGTTAAATCTTCATATCATATGACACATTTTACCAAAAGAACATGAAGTAAATAAAAATTTATTATCTACTGCTCTGGATTTTTGCTAACATCTTTGAATTAATTTGAATAAACTTTGCACACACATTCTCACCAAGCAAAAAACAATGTTTTTACTACAAAAATATATGTAAGGCAGATTATACTGTATGATGAAACTAAAGAAATTAGGAGATAAGTGGTTATTTTACAGTATAATCTTTGTATCAACTAGGAACCTTATCAAATCTATTGGCTCCTCCCCCTTTATCCTTCCCTCAAGTGTTCAACTTTCTAGAAAAATTGTTTGATTCTTACATGGATTGTTCATTGAAATACATTTGCTTTTTTATGTTATCATTTCAATTCCTGACACGATTCTTATTCATGACCATATGCTGATCACAGAATTCAGAAGAGTACCTAACCTTTATACACAAAAAAAGTATGTTTTTGTACTCAGAATTATGTTTACATTTTTTGCACACTATAACATCATATCTTTAAGACTTAATTCCAAACTTAAATCCAAAATCAACAAAAATACTGAAATTTTTAACACTCTGTGAATTTATGTATCCTAATAACCTTAGTAAATTAAACAAATGCATTTTTACATAGCAAAAATATAGCCGGACACATTTAATGCATTTATTTCTCTATTAAAAACAGTTTAGATAATATTTACTAAGGTTTTTATGATGTGCAAATTTCTGGGCCAAAAAATGAACCTTACAGATCCTTCTCTTTTAAGTTATTCCTGTGGAATGAATAGACTGATTTTTTTCAGTTTAACAAAAATATTTGATTCCTTTTCTATTGGTCTTTGTTTGATTGGGTTTAATGCCAGTTTCAGCAATATTTCATCTTACTGGTGGAGGAAGCCAAAGTGCCCAGAGAGAACCACCGACTTTGGGCAGGTAAATGACATACCTTTTTGCATGTGATGCAAGTCTAATGCAACCCTTTTTTATGGTACAAAGCCAGATGCCAACTCATGCTGTATAGGTGATAGACTACAGTTATCTGTACAGGTAAGTAAAAATCAACTACCCACACCATTCGGCCACCTAGGCCCCATTTCTAGTGGAAAATATGCAACAACTCATCATATGCATACAAGTACAAGAGACAGAGTTACAGTCCATTGTTTTATAAACACTGATTTAGTTTAAAATCAATAGCCACTAACAACTATCACTTTATGCAACTATTTATAACAAAAAACAACAAAAAATATCACAATAAATTACACACAATAAAACAAAAATGACAAATTTCCTGGCAAAGCTTATAAAAACACTCGATAGCAACTGTTCTTCATGGTATAGTTAACTCTGATAAAAAATTTAAATTGTTTAAGCCTTAATTGTATAAGCAAAATTCAATATATCCATGCAAATCAATACAAAAAAACAACTGGATTTGTCTATTCATCTAGTCAAATAACTTTTTAAGAACTTATAAGAACTGCAAATTGACTGCAGAGAATATGTTGAAAATTTTTGTGGACAATCTAGTATGAAATACTCTCAAGAGTTTAATTGCATAACAACATTGTCATAATTTAAAACAGTCCATTACAACCAATGATTATTATTTTCATTACATGTAGCTTAACAAGACTACATTTTTGTATATACTGCAACAGTGTTTGATAAACACTCAAATAATAGGTTTTCAATATTAGTGAGAGCTGTTTATCACAGTGTATCAACTCAAGTTATTTTATTTTCAAAATAAATGACAAAGGAGTCTAGCATATAAAAATAAGAAGAAAATGAAAAAAATATCTTTTGATAAAATATATGTAATAAGATATTTCTTAAATCTATAGTTTGTATGTTAAAATAAATTGTACCTTGTACATAATTATATAGATAAATATGAAAAAAAATCTATGAGCTTATTATATATATATGCCTTATATAATAAAATTACACTGCACTAAGGATTAAAAGGTAATGTGAAACAAAAAATGAAAGAACCCTATAATTCTACAAAATAAAATGCCATTACTAGAAAGATGGAGATGTGGAGATTCAATATCAAATTATAACTATTTGAGTTATTGCTCCTGTTCAAGCAGATGTATCAATTAATCTGTTTGATTAAAGGTCTGATGGAGAAAGTTGATCAGATTTGATTTACTTGATTTAGAACTGAAAAGAAAATTTTCATAACCGATGGAAGTAAATTTAGAAATTAAATGAGGAATAGGTATTGAAGTATGTAAACAGTTTCAATTTTTCAGCTTAAATTGAAAAGTTTGAAAAGGACAACACCATCTTAACAAATACAACTTAACAATATAATCACATAAGTATGTTTACAAAGAATTGTTTGTACTTCATTGGACCTAAGTGAATCTCGAATACAGAAAAACAAAGATTTGAATTGGTAAATCACAAGATTAATTTTAACAAATTACAGTGATGACACATCAAGTAAAAATAACGACATGAATAAAAATTAAAATCTTTCTAAATAATGGGGGTAAAAGTCAACTTATATAAAATAATGAAACATTTTATGCCAGTGAACTTTTTGTGAAATCAAGACTTATCAAACTGTTCTATATCTCTTCACTAGAGTTTCTCCATGCCCATATGAAATTCAGCCCAGTGGAATGGAAATGTAAACAGGCCCTGTTGCTGTATATCTTTTAACAAAATCTTACAGTAGAATTCTATCCAGATTCAAAGTTATCAATTTAAATGTAGTAGTTTGTGTAAGAATCTGACAAATTATGTTCTGAATACTGTAAATGAGAAATTATTGTGTTCACTTTTTATTGTGATGTATTTTCAGCTGAAAATGAGTCCAAAATTATTGCAATTTCAGAAAAAGATAGAATGTGAAAATGCGAGGTTCTGACTTTTGATATTCTCACTTACTTGCAATATTCAAAATAATTTTTGAATTTACTGTAAGTCATATACCTTAGAAAATAAATCACCAAAAAATATTTGCTTGTATTCCAAACAGAAGTAAAAACAAACACACAACAAGGAATTTTTTGAAACACATAAAAATTATAAAAAAATTAACATTGAAATCCTGTACATTTCAACCAAAGATGTCATGAAGGTATGGATGATTGCTGCTTTTTATTAGCAGCACAAATTTTTATTTAGTTCTCAAAAGACAGATCAAAATTTGTGACCATACATCTGATGGGAAATTGGTGGAAATGTTACTGTATTGCCAACTATCACATCGTTATGTGGAATAAAATCCAAGTAAGATCATGTTACAGCAGGAATCTGTCCAAGTTTTAAGTATCTATGATTACTGATTTCCTGTAGAATTTCTGATTCTGATGGTTCTTCTAAAGTACTCCTGCAACAGATAATAGATATACAGTTTGAACACAACAAATATATTGTATATTAACATAAGCGTAATAATCAGTTAAAATACAGAAATAGGAGGTGTGGTATGATTGTCTATGACAGCCATTTAACAAGTATAAACGGAAAACATCTAAAGGTTCTTTGAGGCTTTCCATTATGGGCAAAGATCCATACTTTTTGTCAAGCTGTAAAAGGCCCCAAAGTTTGTCTTCCCTAATCAGAAGTAAGTATTTCACAAACCTATTTTTCCATATTAAAACAGAAATTCATAATCAATACTATTATTTTATTGCAAATAACACTTCTGGTTTATCTATACTGCTTTGTTTCATTCATCATCTAAATGATACCCAAGTTTAGATTTAAGACAAATAAACATTCAGTCACGGTTTCTTAATTTTGTCTTTCTGATTGCCCCTTGTTAATTTGAGCATGGAATGTAGATACTGAATATCTCATGTTTTACTTTGATTACTATGAAAAAATAAATCTTTAAAAAACTAAAAGTTCACCAAATTATTTTCTACATTTTTTGTAGTCAATAAAATAAACTTACCTAAACATATCATGAACGGACATAAAGTGATGGGATTCTTCAAAACTGGATGATCTCCTGGAATTTCTCGATTCATAATGCATCAGGTGCTTGTCCCATTTCATTATAAAATTCTAAAAATATAAGGTACATGGCTGGTGACCCTATCTCTCTAGGTATATTACCTCCCTACATATATATTGGCTGGTGACCCTATCTCTCTGGGGATTTAACCTAAGTATATTATTATAAGGTACATGTTACCTTATCTATCTAGAATTAAAGTTATTATATTATTATAAGGTACATGTGACCCTATCTCTCAAGGTATTTTACATTTGTACATGTACATTGGCTGGTGACCCTATCTCTCTAGGAATTTTACATCACTATATAAATTTTATTCTTGACTGAACAATCTATATTCAGTATATAAAATAATGAAAACCAAATCATAATATGTCTCTGAGTTGAGAATTGTGGAAAGGATATGTCAATTTGTGAATTATTTGAGATAATTATGTCCTTTGAGCAGTAATAGGTCTTTTCATAAAATTAATCAATCTAAGTAACTGAGGGTCTAAAGCTGTACTATTACTGTAATTGCTTTTTATTGTTCTAAAACCAACTTTGTTTTCATAAATCTTGTATTCAGTAGATAATATCCATGTTGCAAGTTCCATCAGCAAGTTTTATTACAATTTGATTCTGTGTTTTTATCTTCCCTAGAAAACATGGGAAAATTTAGGTTGTCTCGCTTTAGTCAAATTGTGTGTAACCTCATTTTTCGTGCACCTTCCCTTGATCCCTTGGTACTATATATTTTTCTTGGAACCTTCTGGAGAGGTTTTGAGTAAATTTTAACTATAATTTCAATTTATAGTTGTGTATATGAGATACAGGGTACCAAGATGATTTTTTTTATAACATTTACTCTGCAAAGTCATACAACTGTTAAGTGTAGTGTATATCTTATGGTTAAAATTATTTGGGGATAACACCATCTGAGTCCTGGATAAGACTGGATCATCAGCAAGTATGGTTTAACATATCTTTTAGTTACACTATATAATATGTGTAAAACCAAACTGTTCATCGACATGGTAATATTGGAAAAGCAAGTTTGTGTCTCTCTTAAATTTGCAGTGTGAACTTTTGATCTGTTGATTTCAAATAAATCAGGGGTAAAAATTGAAAATGAAAACTCAAAAAAAAAAAAAAATAAGGCAGGATAAATGTTCAAGACATCCAATCTTCTTATGTAAAGTACCTCAATAATAATGGCTGTAAAGAGTTGTAAGACCAGTACAACAGATATCAGCCACCATACTATAAAGAACAGGTAAGACCATCTGTAAAAAAAAATAAAATATTAATTGAAATATTACATTATTCTATTAAATGAGTGCTGAAGAGATTATAAAAAGAGATATGAATATTATATTTTTACCAGATTTTTGGACTTTTAAACCATTATATTTTGCACAGGAATGAACATCCTCATCTGAAAGAGAGCAGTGATATTCCCAATTAGATAAACTTTGAAAACCTTGTATAATTTTTTATTATTTTCAACACAAAAATCAGAATGCACAACTAAAGCTAAGTCATGTGATTTTGAAAACACATTAGGAAAACTTTGCATAACTTGCAATAAATTTATGTGTTAAAGTAACACAAATGATACCTGTTTATTTCGTATATGCATAAGTCTAAATATAATCATTCCTCAGTTCCTGAATTTCACTTGAAAAGGTGAATGTATTTGTGTACAGGGGATACTTATTTGATGTATTGACTCATAAGTAGATGTTAGTTTTAATTTTAGCAAGCTGTGTTAACATACATTATTTTTTAATACTATATTAGTATATTTTGTTATTATTACTTGTGTGTGTATATATATATATATAGATGTTCATGTATTTATGATGTTTAGAGGACCCCTAAACTGATGGGGTCATCCTCTTTAAATAAACATTATTATTATTATTTGTAATTATATAGCATGTTTTTGTTAATAATTTGAAAAAAATACATGTTTTGTGTTTAGGTAGGAGAAGTTTTACAGAAATTGTTCATAAAACCTCTGTAAATATGAGAACAGAAGATTTAAAAAAAATATTTTCGAAAATGAACATTAATACTGGTCACTTGATGAATTATGTTTACTCTGTAAGATTATAAGTTTAATTGGTTAATACCATTTTGTATGTATGTTAATTAACTTGACAGTCAAGAAATTTTATAATTCTCACTTACTCTGAGGTAGAGTTTTTATAAGCATAAAGAAAAACACTCCAGTTATTGACAACCATAACATCCCATAATACCACAATGGCAGCCTAGAAAGAAAAAAATTATAATATTTGTAACACATTTTGAAATTTCAAATAACAGATGGACTATAACAGTGGTCATACTACCTGTGTTTTTAATATAACAACTTTCAAATATCCATGAACATTTTTTAGTGATATCATCATTTGGAAAAAAAATAAGGAGGTGACTTTAACCCATTTGTTCAAAGTTAGTGACCAACTAATATTGTTTTCATATTTTAATAGGTACTCCACAAGTACATCAAACATTAAAATTCTAGAAAAAATTACATGCAAAAATTCCCCATAACAACCAATATCTCTGGGATGGACTAATTAGTCCTCAGTTCTTCTAAGTTATGCATTATATATTGTTTTATGCTGAATAGGGACAAGGGTGGCTGAGTTGTCTAGGTAGTTTATTTAAACTTACCTGTACAGATCACTATAGCCTATCAACTATACAGTGCAAGTTCACCTCTGGCTTTGTACCATACAAAAACAGGATGCATTTAACTCGCATCGCACGTGATAAGGTTTGTCAGTTACCTGCCCAAGGTTGGTGGTTCTGTTTGGATAGATCGGCTTCCTCCACCAGTAATAAAAATGACAGCCATGATATCACTGAAATATTGTGGAAGTGGCAATAACACCATACAAACAATCAAAGCTGAATACAGGTAAATAAACAGAACTTACAGCAAAGTCATCAAAGTTATTGGCCCAATATCCAAGCTGCTGGTAAGATCCACATTCATACTGCAGACCCCTGTGTTATAAAATATTAAATGAAAATGTTTAATTTTCTATCACAAAAATACCTGTAACAAAGGTAGGTCTAAATGAATTAATGAACCATATATTTCTTATTATTCAAGTCGATTAAGGTAAATTAACACAGTTTCACTTCACTTCCCCATTGGGAACGTGTATACAATAAACAATTTTTTTCTTAAATTTTCAAACATAAGATAAAGTGTATAATACCTTGTGTATTTTCCATATATAAGCTTTGAAATATTCTGATTTGTACCAACAGAAACTTGAAAATAAGGATGATGACATAAATATTTGTTTTTAATTTTTGAATGCCTTGATAGAGACTACATCTTGGCAAAGTACGAAAAAAATTCTATCTGTGGAAAGTAATGATCTACTGTAATGCAATAAATTTCAAGGTTCCAAAAACAATTTAATAGTATAAATCAAAATAATATGGAGCTTGAAGGAATCTTGAAATATTAACTGTTTACTTACGAGTGATTTCCAGCTTTAGAAGGAATATACTTGATAGAATCATTGAAGATCTCAATACCCAAAATGGCAAAGGAATAATACATAGCCTGATGATAAAAAATATGTAGTTACATCAATATATCAAATGAGTATACAACTTATTTATTAAAAATAATTTTTTCATAAATTTCACTCAATATTAATTTCTAGTTCTTTGGATTTGTTTGATAAGCAGCTGCTAGTAAACAAAATTTTTATGGCCACTCCCAAATTAATTCTTTTGATTTGCTCACTCCTCATATCATGGGTACAAAATTTCCAAAAAACTTTACTCGCTCCATTTTTGTGTGCACTTTTTAAAAATTTTTATTGTTGTTCCTGAAAATAAAAATTAAAATTTGCTTGCTCGTTCCTGAAAATAATTGAAAAATCAAAGAAAAAAACTTTAAACTGTTGTGTTCGGATCAATTTTTGAGGTTTCGCTCCAATTTTTTGCCATTGCAAGAAAAGAATTTAAACAAAAAATTTTGCTTGCTTGTGCCTGTTTTTGTCACTAAAAATCCAAAGAACTAGAAATAAAATTGGAGTGGCCTAATTCAGTTTTTCATGAAATGGCAAACAACTGAGGCAAAACCTAAAAATCACTGCAAAAACAATTTTGTGTCATTTTGAGGTTTTAAGGAGCATGCAAAGCTTTTTCATCTTAATAGACCCTTTTACTGTAACTGCATTCCTGTTACTTTGGGTGGAAAAAAACTTATTTCCCCGGAAAAATGAGGTAGGCAGACAATAAAATATGATGTCAGAACTATTGTGTCATCGACTTTCATACACCCTGAAGATGATTCCGGGCAAGCGTCTAAAGCAGGAACCCAGCATCAGTAAAGGGGTCTATTGCTGGAAAAATAGGAAATTATTTTTTTGGAATGAACAAAAAAATGAACTAAGGAAGGTTTTTTTTTGAAATTTTGATTATACAATTTTATGAATGTTCGGATCTGAAAAAAGGTAATAATTTTGGTGTGGTCTTATATTAATAGTTAACTTCTTATACAAATGGTTAATATTCCAAATTTTTAATGCACTTTTAATGAGTCAGACTTTCTTCGTCTCAACTACCTTCTGATAAAATTTTACAAAAAGGAATAAAATATCTTCACCAGTTATTATAGAAAAATTATTCTGTTCAAGTTTGCAGTATCTTGAGAGTATGTCTGAACAATGCAATGAGCTACTGGAAGGTGAAAGATCTAACAAGGCACAACTCAGTATTAGGGGAAAAGAGAACATTCAGACAACTTATGTCATAAGTATATAAAATATGTTATTGTTTCTCACAGTCTTTTGTTATATGATATGAAATATAATGCCTTTACACCTTTATATATACATACAATTAAAACACCTGCGAAAGCCTTCATATTCTTGATCAGATCCACTAACGTATTGAACACTATTGACATGGCCTGTAAAACAGAGAACACCCACATAAATAAGACTTGTAGAATTTAATAAACTTAAAATAATTACCATTATATAATAAGCAAAAGACAAATAAATTGTATCAATTTTACCCAGATTATACTGGCTATATTTAGGTAGAATGGAGGTGTTCATTAGATCTTTGTTTGAAAGGGAACAATTTTACTCTGATATGATTTTAATCAGATTGTATTTATAGGAAATTAAAACATTTCCTCTCTACCCTATCACAGCCATTACAACAGAATAACAAAAACAAACAACATAGATTCATGTGGTTGATTGATGGAACGTTTCTTAACATCCAGAAACAAATATTTCAAGCATATTCCGGACAAGAGCATATCAATGAGTGATGACAAATGAACCCTGCACTGTATCAGACTGACATGATGAGCTTGATTTTTAACATGCTAGCACTCAAAAGGAACAGTCCACAGGAAATCACGACACATCTTTATGACTCTGAACCAACCAGTCTTTGTTAGGTGCTTAACAGAGAAGCAGCAAATACCAATTTTAACTATTACACCATCAAGGAGATCAGGATTGGTAAGGAAAATATTAACAAATAACATCTAAAATGTCCTCAGGATGTTCATGGCTTGTATGCCTACCTTAATCTGTGGTATAATCCTGAGAATTCTGGCCATAATCAGAATGTTAACAATTCTAACCACATTCCATAATGTCACCGAGTCTGTTGGAATGACCTCCTCTCTAGAAATAAGAACAGAAT
Source organism: Geukensia granosissima (assembly GCA_032357055.1). Classification (NCBI taxonomy): domain Eukaryota; kingdom Metazoa; phylum Mollusca; class Bivalvia; order Mytilida; family Mytilidae; genus Geukensia; species Geukensia granosissima. The sequence continues at coordinate 980 of JAULBM010346370.1, read as the reverse complement.
TTCTGATGTTATTAAGTTTTTAGCTAACTCAAAACAATATTTCAATGACCATGTTACTTTGAAGTGTAACTTTCCATTTGAAGATTGGACAACATATAGAAAAAGGCACTGTGGTATGATTGTCTATGATATATTCAAGACAAATAAATATAAATATTTACAGGTTGCCCTTAGGCCTTAAATAAGGGATAAATAACCACATTATAAGGCATGTTGTAAAAGGCAATTAAAATAAATGTGTAGATATTCAAATGTAACCATTATCGGCCAAAAATGAATACATTGTAAAATAAGTCACACTTAAACATTTAAACAACATTTTATAGGTTTCTGGCTTGGAACAAGCACATTAAGTTTTGGCTGGGGTTTGACATGTTTGTAAGCGCACAACTTTCCCCCTAACCTGGGACAGTAATGGGGAAAAAATAAAAATAAAAACAAATCTTAAAAACTAAATGCATAAGATTTAACTTTTGCAGTCGATGCATAGTATGCAGAAATTGCAAATACAAGAGTCAACATGACATACTGACCTGAAAAAAGTACTTGTTGTTTCTAACAGCTAGTTTGAAATCCAAACAACTGATATCATACCTGGTTGCATTAAGCAGTCAAGGATCATACTTGCACAAGTAATTAGTTTTTACCTGTAGAAGTTAATTAATTTTACCTGTTCAAGTAAAGTCCATTTCTCCTATTATCTAATTAACTTGTACAAATAAAATTTTGAAAATTCCTACATATTTAAACATTAGTGGTGGCTCATCAAACATTTTAAACTAGTAATTGAGATTTTTCTGATAAAATGCAATCCTTTGACATTACATAATTAGAAACATTTTTCAGGCACACACTAGTTTTTCAGAGGCCCCCAGGCTTTGAAAATTGGTCCCTTTAGACATTAATCAAAGTGCTAAAAGCACTGCAGAAAGTTTTGCTTTTTGCAATATCTGAGTTCAACTTCACTGCTGCAACAAATA
>JAULBM010346359.1:0-12344 GCA_032357055.1 Geukensia granosissima | reverse complement strand
TGTCCTCGTTGTTCTCCGGAGTTTGTCAGTACTTTTACATTTTCCCTTTTCCTCGAATATCCCCTTGGTATTTCTTGGCACATTTTGGAAGTAGCCAGTGTCATTTGTGAAATGAATTCAGTGTTCTTCCTACCGTTCCACTAAATCATGATGAAATTCATCTTCTTATCCAAAACCACAATGTCATTTAGAAACAACTCTTAGTACAATGATCTTCGGGTGAACAAGTATCTCCTTAACCAAAATGACTGCCTCATTTGAACTTTATTATATTGAACCCATAAAAATTTTTCAAAGCAATCTTATATGATACCAGTGGGTCATTTTGGACCAAGTTGAACAGTATTTGGCTACCATTCAAATTCGACTCTGTTCCTATTCCGATTATGACTTAACATAGTTGTGACTAAACACCTAAATTGATGAGCGGGTAACACGAAGGGTGTTTCTTTTCAGGCAGTGGCTGCTTACTCGTCAGGCGCACCTAAGCCAACCCTCGTTTTAGAGGGGTTCATGCTACATGTTTTATAAAAATAGGAGATATGGGATGATTTGTATAAGTATTTATCATTCGTTTCATTGTGTTGGTCTTTTTACTGAATGATTTCCGTCTGCCTATATGGTATCTTGGAATTATATTTTAGTATTTCGGAATTAAACCGATGACAAAAACTAATAACGCATCCTCCGCCGAACTTAATATAGTCTTATACCCTATAAAAAATTCCAAAATACATTTTACCACTGTTAACTAAAGGGGAGACTAAAAACAAAAGAAATGATCTGCAAGACCGTTCTAGGGAAAAGAAAAGCTAATCGAAATCAGTATTCGATACCATATTGCTGTTTTCGACATCTTTTCCTTTGTTTTACTGTTATCTCGAAAACATTTAACAGAGAGCAGCAAAAACCAGAAAAATAGTCAGTAAAACATTCCAAAAATGCATCATGAAAGAAAAATGATCCAAGCTTTATCTATTTCTGTTTTTATTTAAAAATAGAAAATGTTCTAGGATTATCTATAAGACAACTTTTTAAAATATATTACAAACGTCGACAGATTAAAATATTCAATTGCGCCATTTTCCCTCTTTTTCCGCTTTTATTCTCTTATGACAGTTTTTATTCTTCTCGGCCTTTTGGCTACTCTTGCGAAGGCTATCATAGCAAGAATATACTTCACAGTATAACAGCAAACTACAAATCACTGAGCGAAACAATAATGCCACTCATGTAACGTTTAGCACGGTTAATGTTTTCAAAGCATCCCATATATGCTCATTTGAGTTCAGGTTTTACATGTGGATGCTAACCACGTATAAAACGTTTTAAAGTGTGTCTCACAAAGGATGCAATGTTGCAATAAAACAATGACAAAAGAGGGGCATTTTACAGCTTCCTTTATGATGTGGACTCCGGTTCATTATTGAAGGCCGTAAATGGACCTGTAGAAGTTTAAATTCGGCTGTCCTTTGGTGGATTGCTGTCTCATGGACAGTCATGCCCGTCTTCTTAAAGTACGCATCAGGATACTCAAGTAAAAACCGTAATTCGAAGAAAGAGTAAATCGTGGTCAAATGAAAATGAACTTTTAAAAGAAAAAAGAAACAACAGACATAAAGAATATAGGCAACAATAGATAATACAAAGTTAATTAAAACGGCAGAAGATTAGATAAAGAGTTGGGAGGTATGACATGATTATCAATGAGACAGCTATCCAAAATGTCTAAACTACAACCATCCGTATATCTACAAGTTTACTTAAAGCCTTCAACAAAGTTGAATGTGTAGGCTTGGTGCTGTCTCCTTCACACCTAAACTATGTATATTCATATCATTATAATGCCCTGTTTGAATTGCTACAAACTTACCTATTGCAGAGTTCTCCATGATGTTCAGATACGGATGGTTTGTATGTATGATAGGATGCCTATTGACAACAGCATTTGCAAGATAGCCTACGAATAAAAAATTGTTTTTTTTTCAATTTCATTTTCATTGTATCTATCTAATAGTCAATACAATACAAACAAATATAACCATGTGTTCAATAATCAAACGCTATATTTTCCTTGTAAAATAAGGAAAAGTTGATTCAGTGTGTCATACTGTTTGTTTAAGCACTGTGTACAATCGCTGAAAAAAATTCATTCTATTTTCATTTCATCTCAAGTTTAAACAGTGGTAGAAAATACACGTTTATTTTCATTTCAAACAGATTAACAAGTGGTTATCATTAGAACAAAATCAACTTACCAAAAATAGCAGCTACTAAAATAGTTACGTGTATCATTCTACAATATAAGATATACGTTGTAAAAACAAAATTTCGAATGCCAACGTTTAAGGCTATCTCCCAAGCGGTTGTTGTTAATGACCAATTCAGCTCTTTAGTTATTGAGTGGTCAACGATATTTGTTTGAAAAATTTTAGTTTTAGATTTTTACTAACAATACCTTTCTTCATGCCTAGTTTAATGATTTTTTTAAAAACCAAATTAGAAAGAAATCTATCAATTACACATTATCCTAAATTAATTCCTAAATTAATTCAGACAAATCAAGCCATTGAATGTTTTATTGTTTGTCACAGAACTATATTTTAAGGAAGACTTGAGTATTTTAAGAGATTTTTTACCAAGGAATATTCAAACAGTAGCAAGTTAAACGATATTAGAAAACAAACCCGAAGAAAATCTTTGAATATTTAAGTAAATGAAAACCTATAATAAAATTATCATTGCTTTAGTAAATAATACAAAGATATAAGATAATCTGTTCACCACCTTCCAAACTCACACAACGTATAAGGCCACGCCCATTTGATATGCTCGTAGGCGATGAGGATTTTTGAAAATATTTTTCAATCCTTGCAAGAGGGGAACATAAATATTCATGTACAAAGTAAGTTGAAAAGTATTCAGACTGTAGGTTTGTTGTGAACAACATTATCAAAAAATTTAAAAAAAAAACAAAAATAACCAGATCTTTGTACAAACACAAAAAATTAGTTTGGCCTTCATAAATCCTCCTGCCCATTAGTACAAATCAAACGTCTGTCCCTCCCCCTATATTGGATCAAGTTGGTTAAAAAAAATTGTGAACATTTGTAAGTTTGAATTCATGTTGAGTCATGCTAGTGTAAGTTTTTTTGTGTAAAGGAAAATGGATAATTATCTAGATTCTGGTGTACTTTTTTAAAAATAACAGTCTGTAAGAAACAACCCAAAAACCAAAGTTCAACATTCCAGAAATCTCAAAATGTGTGAAAATCATAACTAAAAATCCAGAACGCGCAATTTTATAATTTGTCCTAATAATACCATATTGGATCCAAATTCATGACTTATACATTCCTGATTGTTGATAAGATATTTAAGTATGCTTCTGAAACATCATTTTTCAAAAAATCTGTTGTCTGCGTTCTTCCCATTTTAATGTCAGTATATTAATAAAAATTGGTTCTATCTATGACACTAACAATAATTGCTTTCATAATATAGATAGTTACGCCCGAATACCAATTTCACCACAGCAATCGACATGAAACATGCATTATAAGTTTACATTTAAGGGAATGTTTGTGATATTGTTAGAAAACCATACCTGAATTTGTGGCCTAATTCTGTAGTGCCTTGTAGTTATTGATGCACATGTCACGGCAAGATAAGACACGCCAACACTGGAACACTTTATCTCTATATTATTATTGTTGCAGTTTTTGATAGGTAATATTAAGTCAATCGATCCTGAAAGTTCATTTCGGTTAGATCATCGCAATCAATTTAAACTATAGAATATTTTGACGAAAGAATATGGAATATAATGCAAAACGGACACCTTTTTCGTAAGTTTGAAAACAAGTATCCAAAAGCCAAATTTTCTGTGTGTAATGCGTTTTGTTTTCTTGATTAACCCTCAACAGACACACTAGGGGCCAAAAATCGGAAGATCTGTCAAACTTTATGCATTTCTGGTTGCATTCATGGATCTTTTGACGAAATATACAGTTCATGACCTACAATACGCCGAAAAGTCAAATATGAAGATAACAATTAGGGAAATTAAAAAAAATGCTTTGTTGGAAAAATTTAAAATGCATCGTTTCAACATAAATTCCAGTACCCAATAATAAATATGAGCATATAACTCAAGCGCGAAAGCTTTTTACGACCTTCATACAGCACACGAGAAAAACTCCGTAATAATTTTAAAAAATGAACTATAAAATCAAGTCTTGTATCTAACTTGCACATACTAATACATATGTAACCGACCGTCTGGCTGTTTAGAATAAGAGGATGGACATGTTACCTCATTACTGGCTTTTTTGTCCGACTGGTTCTTGATTTGCAATTAATTTACATAACGAACGTGTAGCAAGAATCATTTTAAATGCATATTGATGCCTGAATATACATATATCGAATAAACTGAATTACATGTATGTTAGTTTTGAATTTTTTCCCTTAAACGTAAATAATTGAAATAAAATATTAACATATAATATATTCCAAGTAATGAAAATATGTATGTATAGGTGTATGTACTATTTTTGAAGTGCCATGACTGTCCTAATTGCCGCAAATATCACAGCATTTGCCGGTATTATCTAGATCCGTATATGTTAAAAAATTTTATTTTGAAGTTCAGGTTTTTGGGGCATTTCTCAGAACATACAAAACAAGCAACTATCACAAAAGACATTAATAAAAGATATCGAATACCGAAATCTAGATGATATAAATGTTTATATGGAATTTTAATCAAATTTTAACATTTAATCTTTATAGTTATGTTAAAATTTGGTTAATGACGGAACAAAATCATGGTAAAGAAATTCATGAAATAATAATTTGCTAATACATGTAATACAAAGATTACGTTCATTAAAATCTAAAAGATTGCTGCGTAATCATATGGTAAAGCTCAAGATTATTGTAAATGACAACTCATTAATGGTTACCAAAGGGAAGAGGAAAATTCATAAGTAAAAGTACAGACAAGACCAGTGCCATAAGACCGGGAAGACAAAGGAAAATACACGAACTACGAAACTGAAAACTAATGCTTTAGCGACACTAATAATAACAACGAGGTAAGAACTCAGGTGCTCCAATGGAACAAAAACCTAATTTTCAACCAGTGCCGTTCGTCATGTTACTCGGTATTAGTAACATAAAATGAAAGTCGAAGCAGGTATAGGGTTTAAGTTGAAGTTATCTTGGTCCCTTGTTGTGGACTAATCCATTATTTTATTTCGATTTCCATAGCTGATGCACCTACAAAAGGTTAACTTTTTCGTCCTTCACCAATTTTTCAAGTGGCAGTCTAAAGCCGTTGTCCTGTTTTGTCCTACAGAATCCCTCGTTATTTTGATATTTGTTGAACTTATTCTCGTCCTAAATATGTTCTTGAATTATATGCATTTGCCACCGAACGTTATGAAACCAACAATCAATTGCAACAATCAATTATATTCCTGTATAGATCATTTAACAACATAAAGAATTTCACTAAAATGGTTAAGCGGTACATCTTTGAAAAAGGGAAGCATAGTCAGGCCAATAGAAAGCTTTTAGTTCATAAATAAAAGAACTTGCTGTGAAAAAAGAACAATAAAAACTGTTAGTTTCGTAAGAAAATTATATCTGAGAAACAGATATTCAACATAATTTGAAGGTAAGTGACATGCTTTAACTTGCCCAGCACTCTTCACTTCAATGGAAAATAAGATGTCAAAAGATTTTGTATAGCATTTTGACACCTTCAGCATGCTTTAAATAGGAACATGAAGAACATTCTATTTTCTTCCATTTTCCAGATTTTTCTAACTCATCACAAAGATGAAAAAATGGCTCTCTGAATTCTTGCGCTTTTGTAAGAAATTCCATTCTTGTTACTATGCACACAAATCCTCCTGCAGTTAAAGACAAAAATACACAATCTGAATATGTGTATATTTCTGGCACACTGCAGTACGCGCAAAGCAGTAATCAAAAATAATACGTGACAGTGGCAGTATATGTCTTAACTTTATGATATGTTATAATGATTTATGGTTCACTGCTGAGTCCTTAAAACGACTTTTAGGATACAAACTAATGAACACTTTCCATTAAAAAAATGACACGATTTTTTAAAAACTTTTTTACATGTTCTGTGTGTATGCATGATTAATTTCAGATTAGTGTTTCTTTGTGATATAAAAATCATTTTAATGTATTAAGAGAGTGGTCGAGTCATTGAATGTGCAAAAATGTGTCTCTTTTCACTGTCTAAATCTTATCTTAAAAATACAACCATAAGAATGTATATAAAAATAGGAGATGTGGCAGGTTTGTCTAGTAGACAGCCATCCATCAAATGATACCCGAGACCATACCATACAGGAAGCTGTAAAAGGTCCCTTAATACAAAATGTAAAACTTTTCATAAAACACGTCATGACTTAGGACTTAAGACACAAGACTTTAAGTAATACTAAATATTCAGCTATTATTAAGATATCTTTAATAATTTCGATGTATATGCCATTTGTGAAAAGCTACATGTACTATTTTTGTGTTGTTTTTATCAATAATGGATGAATTTATTATTATATGGCTTCAGTTTCATAAACATCTCATACTGAGATTTTCTTCGTACTGTGATTCCGCCATCCGATTGATCAGTTTTTGAGTTTAGATGTAAGTTGAGGATATCCTCAAACTGAGATGTTTTTTTTTTTAAACTGGGGCCAGATTTCATAAATCTAACGAAATCTCGATTTACTGGCTAAGGTGTATCTAGTACTGCTCACCAGGTTTTACAAGTCGGATCATCTCATTGAGAGCTTTACCATTTAAATGATTAGGTGCAAACACTCCTGCTGCAGTAATAACATCATACGTATCTGAAAGATGAAATTTTAAAAAGATGACCCGTCAATTCTTGAAATAAAGAAATTTAGCAATTAACAGTTAAATAACAAAAATAAATGCATAAGATAAATCTATTTTTTTTCTTTGAACAAACAAAAAGCATTTCCCATTTTTACCATTTATTACATTCTTAATTGAAAAAAGACATTGTTAATTTAGAACTTTAATTGTTTGATAATAATTTTAAAAAATCAGCATAAAAATGTAATTTTATGCTATTTTAGCCATTCAAGGCTAAAGAACTAATCAAAAGTATGAGACCCATCTGGTAAAAGACATATTATACTGAAAATTTTTGCAAAAAGTGTCAGTCAATCTCTTGTTGTTTTTGAGATATTTGCAAAAAGACTGAATTTCGGACCCAAAATACAGTTTTTGGGTCATACAGCCATAATCGTTGGTCTTGTCATTTTGAATCAAATGTGCACAATGTAGACCTTGATTTCACAAGCTTTCCCTCAATAACATGCTATCAGATATCTATCACCGTTTTTGAGATATAGTAGAAATATATGGTTACTAAGGATTTTCATTTTGTTGCTACATGTATAGACCTTGACCTTTGAACTTGATGTATTATTGTGAACGTTTTTACAATTCAAACTCTCTTTCTATCTCCTGCCGTTTAAAGATATTTGCAAAAAATAATTCATTTCGGTCGCCGACAAAAAATGTTGGACCCTGCGGCAGCCATAACCAATAGGACATAAATATTGGACATAATAAAACGCACGCAGATCTTGATGATTTGCACATTTTCTTCATATATTGTTCTAGTATACATCAGAACTGTTGAAATTAATACTTCCAGTGAAGTTAAATGCATCTAAATTGCAATTGCTGGAACGTAACTGTGATTATCATAGGATGGTGTCAGCTCATTTAACTTATTTTCCGGACAAACCTGACGGAATGTCTAACGGTTCAGATCCGATTGCGGTATAGATACACTTTCGGTACACTCTTTTTTCTACAGCTCTCTCTAACATTCCTTTAGAAAGATCCAAAGCATCAATAGTCCCGAAGCCAAGCTTTTGCATCTACAAAGGAAAAGATTTTGATATATTTTAGTATAGCTGTATATCAGTATCGTCTCACGGAGGTTCAAAACCCGGGTTAAAACGTGAACACCGCATAACAATAAGGGAAATCCGTAATCATAGATCGATTCAAGATGTAACCAGCTACAGAGATAACAAAGTTGGATTAAGACAGTGGATATCTCATTCACAACTTTTTATTGAATATTCAGCTATAAGGCTTGATCATTTAAACATTAAAGTTTCATTAAAATAAAATAATTCATATAAAGAAATAATTACTGTCCAAACGTTGAAACTTGCTTTTGTCGAAACCTTGGCTTCCCCCTGAAGCTATGGTAGAAAACCTAGACCCAACTATTTATGGAATTTCTTTGACAAAGGTTATTAATTTCTTAATGATAAAAAAACAAATATGGCCGCCATATCCGTGCGCAACGGAAAAAATCCTTGAATTAAGACGTCGTCACAGGGCCTTCAGCTAGGGTGGAATGTTAATTCTGTTTCTGTTGACGAGCTCCAGAGAGCACTAAACAAACAAATAAAACCTGTATACATACGTAAAATTAATCTTATCACACCTCAATCTAATAAATATAAAATAAAAAAGCAACGTAAAGCCCAACCAATGATCTCGACTTCTGATCTTGGACAGGCACTTGATACAAATTGTTAGGTTAACATGTAGCCTCCACCCAAATGCAAAATCAATAGATCAAAAGCTGTAAAAGGCGTATATTAATCATGCAAGAGTAGATCCACTTTAGTTATGAAGAGCCTTGACAACAACATAAACAATAATACAAAATAACAAAACACATGCCAAATGAAGATATTTGTCTTCAGAATGCACGCAGGATCTGAATGCACGAACATGATGCAATCCACATCAAGTTTCTCAACATGTGTTGTCATTAAACACTGAATAAAAATAAATGATTGTTTTTTCACATTATAAAGGATCTCCCATAAAATTTTCCTGTCAAAATATATTTCATTTAGCCAAGCAGTTTCAGAGAAATGTTTTAAGTATCAGTCAATCAGAAACAAGATCCATCCATGACGGTCATGTTTTAGCCTTATAAAAAGAAGTAAATAAAATTACTATATTAAAAACCTTAAATTTAAAGCATATAGATTTAAAATTGATCTGTTAAATCTTATTAACCCTTAATTCACGTATGACAGTGTTGCCAGAATATTGAAACTTGGTTTTAAAGTTACCCGAAAAATTCACAAAAAACTATGCTTCATAATTTTGTTTTGCAGGAAACTAGTTTTATTACCACACCTGGCCAAAGACATCATAGCTTGGCGTCCGTAATTTTGTTCTTATTGTATAACCTTATCAGTAAGATTAGAGTTTCGATAGTTGAAGTCAGAAACTTTAAGTTCAAACACAAGCAATTGAATCATCAAGTTATGAAATGTGTGCACCGAGACTAAATGTTTATCTCCATTAAGAAAGGAAATGTTTACTATTGAAAAGAAAAAATGGCCCGTTTTGTCATAAAATTTCGTAATTGACAAACTGGTTCAGTTTTCTAATTCAAATCAAAAAATGTCTGAAATTCTGGGTTGTATACTCTTTGACATCATCCAGATATCTAAAGGTGTTATTTATCTGTCTAACTAAATTCTGTTTTGCAGTTTTTGATGGTTGCATGTTTGCTATAACTGTGTTTTACAAGAATTATAGAGACCCAAATCTGAAATGAGTAGAGTGAAATTGGTGTTTTTTAGTTTAGTTTAAATATATTTTATTTGTTTGAAAGAAAATAAAATAGATTGGACACAAGTAATTCATACTTATGAAGTCCTCTCCGGTTTACAATATTGAACAATAATTATGAGCATGCATACAACAAATTATATATTCAACATGTATACATAAATTTTTAGTAGCAATAATACAAGAAAATAGAAAAGAGGGAGGTGGGGAGATATGATGAGTGTGGAGTTACAGACGTAAGAATTAGCACGAATATCAAATTATGCGATCAGGAATCTTTTTTTCCTAATAAATTCATATACGTGTTTAAATATATACTCGTTGTGTTCTTCTGTAAGTACATTAATGCCGCAAGTCAGTAATTGGAGATCGGTCAGGCAAGCATCGGGTAACCAGTTGAGATTATTTAACAAATTTAATCTTATATTTGCATAGGTTTTACATTCGAAGAAGATTTGATATGCATTTTCAATATCAGAACCACAAATGCATAATGGACTGGGTGCTATATTTACTTTATACAGGTCATAGTTCAAAAAGGATGCACGACATCTTATATGTGTCAATATTAAATTTAACACTTAGTGCCATAAGAGTAATATTTAGGCACAGGGAAATCAGGTCCGACATTTGGGGCGCAAAAAATTTAAACTTGGGGTCTGCATGGGTTTTTTCTCTAGCATTGGTCTGAAGTTTGCATTTGTGAATAAAACATGTTGAATATGCGAACGCCTCGCTATCGACCATTTATATTAAGTGTGTAGTAGAGATACAAACAGAAGGCAGTGCATATTATGTACAGAACGTAAAATTTATGATGAGAAGTAAAAAGCAATGTAACCTCCGACAAGTGAGTCGTATTATTGTAAAGGATGGTTAAAATTGTTGTAGACAGAATTTATGACGAAACCTTTATATGTTTCTAAAATCTTTACCAAACAATAAAGACAACTCAATATGCCTTAATAGTTAATATGTTTTATATTTATGAAGACAACCATTGGAAAATTTTTATGTTACCGAAAATTTAGAAGAATTTTTAATAGGTAGTCCTTGCATATTCTGATCTTGATTAGACGGTGTCTTTTCAATTTTTTGGGGGTTCCCATTAATACAATTTCACGGCCAAGTGCCAGATAATCGACCCATGATCATCACTCAGAGGCTCTTATTGTAAGATTTTTTGCGGTTTACGTGTAGCTCAGTTTGTTTATTCATAAAACCAAATATATATATACATGTATATATACATGCGTTTGCTATTTGTAATTGAGAATGGTGTAGAGCACACGGAAATGTTTTAAGAAGAAGCAAATGAAAACCAAATGGTTAAGAAAGGGACAAATCGTAATTGTAAATAAAAAATCACTGAGCCAGTAGATATTACAGCTTGTGAATGAGAGATGGCTAATGAGAAGGTTAACTTAGTGCTTCTCCAGTGACTATTGTGAGATAAACATTATATAACGGCTCACCTGGGTTGATTGTTGTTTCCTTTATTTAAAGGTAATTTGGATAGACGATGTGGCATTTTCACTGAATCTTGCTGTGTTCATTGACAACACATATATTGCAGCGAAACCTGAATTTTAAAATTTGTTTTCCTTTTATCTTTTAGTTTGTTTCGAAAATGTCTTGTCTCATTAGACTGTGTATTTGATTTCTAGACATGATTCGCATTTACAGTGATACACTGAGAGCTAATTAATACCACCAATTTTGTCATTTTAACCTTAAGGTTATGCCGTTACAAGTTCCTAGCCCAGAAGTCGTTAGTTAGGTATATATTTTACGTAAATAATAGAATCGTCATGGTTAAATATTGTGACGAACAACGTCATCGAATCTGTAATTCGTATCACGCTTAATTTAATAGGGGGTATCAATTTTCATGGTTTAGAAGCATACTTTGCGGGAAACTTTACTTTTAATGCAGACTTTATATGTTATTTTTTTTTCATGCCTCATATGATATTGTAAAAATTGTAAACGGAGAAGACTACTAAAGTAAGCTTTACTTGTGTCTTACCCATTTAGTATTTTGATTACAAATAAAATATGTGTAAACTAATGCAGACATCTACATTTTGTTTCTTCGTTCAGGCATCCCTTATAAACTGACCATTGGTGTAATATATTTGGCGATTTTAAAATTTGAGTTTATTTTAAAATATTTGCAGTATGCCAAAATGTTTTGAATTTCTATCTAATTCTGATGATGGTTTGTGCACCGAGACAAGTCTTTTTGCCTGGTTTTAATAAAAATATCACAAAATATCAATATCAAATGTGAGAAGCCAAGTTACAAAGGCATTGATGTTGAAACCCTTGTGGAGATCTTTACATTATAAAGTTCTCCGCGATCAATTGCTATCATCATGAATTAAGATTAATATCAAGCATACATGTCATACTGAAACTGAAAGTTTTGCGAAGTATTTTTTAATTTGTGGAACGTCCTAAGATGTTTAGTATTAAATCATTACAGTAAAACATAACGACTTTTTGTTTGAGGCTAAAACATGTACTGTTGTCGCATTGGCTGCATTTCATTTTATCCTGCAATTCATGATTATAGATTATTACATGGCATTTTCCATATTTGCCCTGGTATCAGCCCGAGACTCCCATATCAAGCCCGAGGGCTT
>JAULBM010346348.1:0-12345 GCA_032357055.1 Geukensia granosissima | reverse complement strand
TTTAATGGACAAGCAGATGACAAAATTCTGAAGGAAGTTTCCCCACATAATGTTAATTTAAAAAAAACATAAACCCCTCCCCCAGATTTAAATGGTCTCTTAGTATAACATAGAATAGATGATATTGATCAATTACATTTTAGCAAATAATCGCCACTTTTATCCAGGGGAGCGATCACAGGCTCTCAAGAGCCTCTAGTTTCGTTAAGCTGTTGCCTTAGTTCACTGCTAGAGTTCCGTGGAGCACGGATCAAGTTCTTAAAAATAGTGCCTTGTATTTCTCACTCTTATCAAATAAATTGTTGACAAGATAGAAATACAACGATTGTAAATGCCCATATTTCACTGCATACGAAGCGCTTTATGGGTTAAGCCTCATCAGGTACGCTCGGGACCAATTATTGGAAAACTGGGAATTACATGCAGGCAGGTATAGAGACGTCCCGACCGTAATACAGAAATTTTGAGGCAAGACTGATCGGATCAATTAATTTGAAACAGAATAAAAATACAAGAATAAACAATGTTGGGAAGATGTAAATTGTATCTTTCCAACATACATTACAATACCCACAAATAAATAAGAGCATACAACTCAAGCACGGGGAAGATTTACAATTGTTGTTTTTCTATCTTGTCAACAATCTATTTGATAAGAGTGAGAAATACAGTGCACTATTTTTAAGAACTTGTTTTGTGATCCACGGAAATCTAGCAGTAAACTAAGGCAACAGCTTAACGAAAATTATACAGTGCACAATCAAGAAAAGATGTGGATTTTATCTTTCTGGCATTTGTTTTCTTTTAAATATTTTAAAGATTTTCTCTTGTACTGTGTGGAGGTAATGCTCTAATTCCACTGCGTACGAAGCGCTTTTCTAGATAAACCTTCATCAGATACGCTCTGGACCAGTATTGTAAAATCGGGAGTAGCGTGCAGGAAATTATACTTTAAAAAAAATCAAAGGCGAGCTCATTGATTTTTAATATTTACCAAAACATGTTTAGTTACCAGTTACCCTACTTTGATAGAAAGTCAAAGTCGTCCAAAATACGGTATTACATAAATAGTTTTTAAGACCATTTGGATTTAGTTTAAATTTCCGAGCTTTATTAAGCATGTTTCTGTAAAAGGTAGGATGTGATATTTCGTGTTTTATCAGATTATTGCAAGTTTTGATACCAATTCTTTATATTTAAAAAGAATTAAGTAACTGTTTAATCAATTTGTGATAAGTAAACTTTGACTTAATTATTTGCCATTTAAATTTATTACATAACCTATAGCTGTTGTAATTGATGCATTTTTCCTTTCTTTTTTTAAATGATACATTTGGGCATTATTTCTAAAACGTCGCCTTTGGGCAGTGATATTATGTTCTAGTGTCTATCAGAATTGATACAGACCTGTTCAAAACGCCAAAAAGATCTTAATCTGAGGACAAAAGTGCCTTTTAATAAATTTTATTGAGTCTTTAATAATTATCTGATGTCAAATCATGACCCGTCGGTTAAACATCTTTTAGATTCCATGGTTCTCTTGGTCGTTGTCGTTGAACCGGAAATAGTTACCTGGTTGTGTATAAAAAGATCTCAATTTCATACTTAAATTTATTCCTCGAAATTGAACAAGAGGGAAAGCTTGTTTGTAAGATTAACAACAAACGGGATGACTTCTGTTTTCCAATTGTAAACTTCCTGTGTATCTCAATTAATTATGGACATGTAGCCGATTATTTAACAATAAGTTGACCTCCTCTCAAATTGACAGGGGATGCTTACCCATCCGGAGCACCTGACCCCATTGGTTTGTAGAGGAGTTCGTGGAGTCCAGGACTTTATTCTTTTTGTTTATCTTTTGGTTTGTTTCGAGTTTATTTTTCTTTAAGCTATGCACTATGATCTCTCGCATGGGTATTCTACACTGGACTTATGTACTATACATCAGTAAGTTATCTGCCCAAAACAATTATTATTTCCCTTTTGTTGAGATAACTTTATTGTCTCCCTTACTTAATTTGGTGAAGGGGATACGATTTTGATAATGATTCGCATTGCACATTTTGATTAGCTTCGATGAAATTTACCAAGGAGAATATCAACATAAGGCAGTCCCTGACACTGGTAGATGAATTAGAAAAGGTTCGAACCAGGCGAAAGGAGATCGCTAAACAAATCAACCAGGTAATACATTATCATGATAACATTTATTTTCGATATTGCATACTTGTGTTCGAAAACGTTAATTATTTGTTTGCCATAAAAACGTTTATTCTTGTCAGATTTCGTTAAACTTGGTTATATTGTCCTGGAATTCTAACTGCACCCTTCAATAACAACCATACATACCTCTACATTCATATAACTAATGTGTTTTGGATGGTTAAATTTCCTTATTGGTTCACCTTCATATAATGATTGCCACGGGCGGAGTACTTCTTATCTTGCCTCGTACTATTTCTTCTGCGTTAAACTTTGTTAATCGACAAATTCTGAAAAACGGTTCAATGAAATTCAAACAAACTTGCTGATATTTCTACAGCTGGTGAAACTGTTCACGATTTATTTTAAATTCGAACAGGGATTGACAATGTTATTTGAGGGATACGTACATGTAATCGGCAACTCCTCCGACATGGCTTAATGGAATCCGATCAAACATCTTAGGATTGCTTCAAGACATGCATCTCTTATTTCAATTTTTGAATAAAGTTATTTCTGGGACTCCCATACCAGGTTGTCAGTGTTATAACTGAGTACAATGTACATTCCGCACCGAGGAAGGGTCGAGGGATCAATCAAGGGTTAATATGGTAACATGTTAGTAAAATAACTGAGTTTAAACATCACAATAGTCCTACAATAGACGAAAATCAAAGTGTCAATTAGCACTGCAAAACAGGGAACAGGAAAAACATCCAACAACAGAAATACAAAATAAAGAGAACTAAACGAATGAACAATTTGAACATCAACAGAATTACGGTGATAAAGGCAGTTCCTGTGTCTTTGAAGACACACAAAGAGAATATATGTATTCATTGAAACACATCAGTTACAGAAACAAAAATATTAGAATGATATAGGCATCTAAGTTTTTCTATATTCTAGTCATGATATTTTTTTCATTCTGGCGTGATTCTCATAGAAGAACTTCACTTAAAAATTACTGCAATCACATATTTTACAGCTCCAGTCTGAAGATCAAAGTCTTAAAACCTTGGAGAGTCTAATGGTAAAAGAATTAAACCTGTCACAATTTATGGTAAGACTCTCAGTGTAAATTATCAATTGTACAAGACCACCTCGTTGTTGGTATGGTTTGTGTGCTCGCCTTGGTTGCTGAAAGTCTTTGGTTGGGATCCCCGGGCGAACCAAACCAAGGACATTAAAATTGGAATTTGCTGCTTCTCCGCCTAGCATGTAAGAGCAAGGACTGGTCGTTCAGAAAAAGGAATTCGAAGATACCAAGGGGACATACAGAAAACGTTAAGTCAGAAGACAGACAAGACCATGGCCAACAAAATGAAACGAAAGACAAACATAGAACACACAGCACTACACTGAAAACGAAAGCTGGAGAAAAACGAAGCCTAAAAAATTAAAGAAACTGGTGTTCTAGCTGAGCAGATGCATCCCCCTCTAAAATAAGCATTAATACTTAGAGCTAAACTGTGAGTATAGCTCACTATCAATACCGCCGCATAAATTTATACCTTTGGAATAAAACGAAAAAATATTTGCTACTGGACGTTAAGCAACCAACAATCAATCAATCAATCTAAACGAAAAACATGATAACTTTCATATCTCTCTTTAAGCATGAATTCGCCAAATAAAAATCCTCATCACATGCACATCTGCATTATCATCTGCATCATGTTATCTACCAATCAACCAAGTTTTGTCTTGAGGAGTACTTGCGGACAAACAGTTGTCCCATATAAGGGTAAAAACGACTAAGTCCATGCATCTAAATCTTCGGTGGAAAATGTCGAAACATAAACTCCTCCATACATAGAAAAAGGGGGGATATGGTTTAAGTATTCATGACACAAAAATCGCAAATATACAAGCAAATTCCAAGCAAAGGAACAGCGCTTTGATTGCTGTTCTTCTATGCATATCTTCATAATGTCTTTTACATGTAACAATCTACCAAGTTTGATCAAAATCCAGCAAGTAGATAAGAGGAGTTAAGGACTTTGCCCAACCCCATATAGGAGTGAAAAATTACTAAGTCCAAAGATCCATATCTGCAAAATTGTAGAAAATTTAATCCATTATCACATGCACTTCTTTATGATGACATAGGACGATCCACCAATTTTAATTAAAATCCTGCGTGTCGTTTAGGAGGAGTTGCTGACAACGCATTGACCCATACAGGGGTGAAAAATTACGAAGTCCAAACATCAATATCTTCGACAAAAATGTCGAAAATTGAATTTCTCACCACATGCAAATCTTCAATATTACATCTAACAATCCACTAGGTTTTAACTCAATCCTGCAAGTCATCTAGGAAGAGCTGTGGACAATGTATTTGGAACAGACAGACAGGGTGAGACCTATATACCCCAAACTTCTTTTGCGGGTTATAACCCGGGTGAATTCAGGTGCTGCGGAAGGGTAAGAACTCCTGCTCCTCTAGTGGCACCCATCATGTTACTAAGAAGACAAGCCAGTGTATAGTCAAAATAGATGTTAAGGAACTGATTTGTAGTCACGACAGTTGGACGATATCTATTATCATTTGTAAAATATATATTTCGTACCGGTCAGCCAAATCATGAATTTTCGGGAGTGATGACTCAAATCTTTCCCTGAGAAACCCTGGCTCAGTAGCTTTCTTGTCAGCTGCAACCCTCTATCAATAAAATCCTGATAGGAAGCACAAGCCCTGGAGTAGCTTAGTAACTTAGAAATTAACACTCCGTATGCAGGTGCGGCTGGAATGTCAGAGTCAGATGGTGTGTTTGGGTACAGTTGAATGCCTTCTAGTGGACTTTTGCTTTCGTGTGCTTTCACGTTATTTATCCGGCTTCTCTTGTCGGTCTAGTGCAAAACTTGGTTTATTCATTATCACTCAATAATATGCTCTTGTCCTGGATATGCATGAAATATTTGCCGATCGACCTTAAGCAACATTCATGCAATCATTCAAACTACATGTAACCAAACAAGAACAGAAAAAAAGAATGAATAACCGCTTGTATTTACATTGATATAAAGAATTGTTATTGAAATACGTTGTATCAGACGTCGAGAGTGTGGAAGTCATTATGCCGGAACCACCGGAAATCTCGAACGACGTAAGAATTGATAATCGATCAAGAAGTATTTTATTGAGTATTCTTTTCAAGCTGAAATACAAAAACAAGCACTAAAATGTTTCAGTGCGTTTCTGCAGATTAAAATAATATGAAGATCGGAGATAAAAATACGAAAAAGTCGCGCCAGATGTGCTTACACATGCAAAGCGGAAACTTCATAAGTGAATATCAAATAAGGTATTGAAAACCATAGAACAAATTTGCAATTCCTATAAAAGTGATTCGTTTTGTATCGGCAAATGCGTGTGAAGTTTCTGGTGCTATCAGCACCTGCTTTTCGTACTTGCAATATATACTTCTTTGTATATCTGGACAATTATTCACTAAAAGTAAATACTGCATTGTACCTGCATGAATTTTCGATGGCATATGATACTATTTATACAATAAAATTGTGTTTTTCGTGTAATATATCAAAATATTTCCCAAGGTTTGTAGGCATAATGCACGACTAGGAGGGGAGTGAGAATCCCTGCCCATTAATTATCACATGACTTTACAGGCATATTACATGGATAAGCGTTTAATATGCGAATGAATATGATATCAATACTATTTATCCTTTGTAAAAATATGTGAAAATAGTAGAATTGAAATTCTAACTAAAGATTCTTACATGAAGAGTAATAATTGAATTTATTACTGGTTTGCTTTAACTTTTAATATTCTATTTAATTTTAGAAGTCACGAGAGGCGAAGAAGACAAAAAAGACGGTAAAGCCTAAGACAGCCAGTATACGAAAACCTGTTGGCATGAGATATTAAATTTAGACAGATGCGAGAAAATAAATAAATATCTGTTGTAACAAGAAATCATTTGATATACATAAAAAGATTAAATCAGCAATGAAATATGGGTTGAACTAATACCTTGTGCCAAAATATTTATCCTTGTTTGCTCTGCTCAATGTTTGTGTACAAGAATAGAATTTGCAGTACTGAATGATAACTTGTTCAACAGTACTATTCAATCCATTGTAATGCCTAACTCTGACATATTTCTAAAGTCTTGAATATTGAACATCTTCGAATAAAACTTAAGACATAAGTCAATGTAAACTGACGGATGCAGTCATGTCCTAATCACTAACTGGATCCTAACCATTTTCCTAAATGTGAAAAGTATTAGATTTTGTTTTTTTAATATTTCAATTTTTTGACTAAGAACACAATATATCTTTGTTGTCATATGTAACGATATCAAGCCTGTTATCATACTGTGGAGCTAGATTGTGGGGTTATGTGGTATCAGATTTATAGTGTGTGTGGATTTACTAACCTGTACTTTAGTTTGGATCCTTTTTGAATGAGAAATATATATCTTTTAATTTCAGCTCACCTTGCCAATCACTGGGCGTCCGTCGTCTGTTCACTTTTTAAATTTTTTTTGTTCACCTCTGAAACCGGTGGGCAAAATGAGCCTTAACTTGACCTGAAGCATCTATTGGATTGCTCCTAAAAATTTTTCTTATATCGTCACGGTCACACATTTAAAATGGCCGTCACAGGAAATTCATGTTTTTTATTGGTTTAATCTTTAAAAATCTTCAATTTTAAAACCGCTTGACCTTAGCCATCTGTAGGAGAGCCTCTGTTTTGTTTGCTATTATCCACCTGGTTGGTCAACTAGCATGGCTGCCACTGTCAGTTGTTGTTTCTGGTTTGTCAAATCTTTCAAAATCTTCTTTTCTTATACCGCTTAACCAAATGAAAGTTTGCTTGGTCCTTTGGCATCTATGACATAGCCACTATAACTTTTTGCGTATATTGCTCTGGTCAAATAATCTGTCTTCTACAGGCCTTTCGTTT
Organism: Geukensia granosissima; assembly: GCA_032357055.1. Taxonomy (NCBI): domain Eukaryota; kingdom Metazoa; phylum Mollusca; class Bivalvia; order Mytilida; family Mytilidae; genus Geukensia; species Geukensia granosissima. The sequence continues at coordinate 5,200 of JAULBM010346348.1, read as the reverse complement.
TTATAAATAAATATTTAAACATTTCGTTAAACGGCTTGACAAAATTTAGATTGTTGCAGTCAAATGAACACCATTGACAAGTGACAGGTGAGCGATGCAGGATAAGCCCTCTGAGCCTTTTTTATTTTTATTTATTTTTGGGTTTCTTTTTAATTTTGTTTTGCTTTGTTCAGCATGTTCTGATATTAAACATAATAAATGTACATATTTAAATACGTAAAGAGCTTGAGACAGGAAAACATTTTTATTTTCAATGTGGGACAGCTGTCATTATTTTGTGCAAGCAATCTGTGACCGCTTTGAGTGTTCCAATACAAAGATATGTCCTGTATGTATACTGTCGGACACCAGTACCATGAGGCCTCTTGTAAAATACCACATTAAATTTAGCTGTTGAATCAGCAAAAGAACCTATGTTAAATAAATGTTGACCGTAAACTTCCTTTCTGTCAGTGTTTTGGCCTGGAGGTGCATATGCCCCTAACGCGTACTGATGATCGGATGTAGATAAAATAACTGGAAGACTGTTGGAATGGTATGTCTCGGCAAGTCTCGTCGTTGGATTAAATGTGAAAGATCTTGTGAATTCGTATGTCATATAAACTGCAGGAGCCTCCATTTGTATGTAGGTGGCATCTTGGGGCCAAGCGCCGGCAATTGTAAAATTGGAAATAAACTCGATACAGTTTGTGATGCCATGTGTTCCTACCGTGACCTTCTTGGAGAGTGGATGATCATACCGTGTCCTATAGCCATGGCGAATGGGACAAATTTTTCCATAATTACAGTTGTGTTGTGTTCCTGATGTCGGCTCAACCGGTTTCCAAAAGGCGGGATGATTCTATAAAAAAATACATCTTGCATTCATATATTTATATTAAAGAGTTGAAATCAAGGGGTCACTCTTTATTAAAGGTACATGTGTTGTACAATTAAGTGTCATTGATTCAAAAAGTTGCATGAATCAATAAATAACGGTAAATAAAGAATTTCTAAACGAACTGTCAACGTAACACATGTACATTGACGGACACGTGCTTCACGTACCTCAATATGATTTTTAAAATTCAAAGCGTGTCCTATTTTCCCTTATTTGTACTGATCGAAGTTTTCATGACCAATGTTCACCTATGTGTAAACCCGCTGCATGTTGCATGTACCTTCTCGCGCTGTACTTTTTGTTTATTGCTATTTTTCATTATTAAGCACGTGCACTTGTGATTTAAGAGATATGATTAAAGAGTTCATCAGAATAGAGGAGTGACCATTTGAGATGTAATTGCGGTCTCGATAACATCTATTCTGTATCCATCATTAATTTTATTCAAAACATTTTTGAGCTCTTCTGTTGTTGCCATAAAGGAGTAGGTACGTTAAGCCCCATATTTGGCCCAAATTTTAGGTTTTGTGACAATTATAAGTTGTTGTGAGAATGCTGTTCAATAATCGTTTTTTAATAATTCATAATATTTTCTTGTATAATTTTCGTCATTTCGACAAAGTGAAAGGGTACATTTTATTATTTTGACAAGAATTTAACATTTTTGGTAAAAATACCAAATTTTTGGAGGTGTTTTGTTCAAAATAGATATGATGGCACAAAAACATCACGAAGATATTTTAAACAACATTTGTACTTGATATATCTTTATTTGTGCAAAGTTTGGTTGTGATGTTTTTGTGCGAACTATATTAAAATTGACAAATTGCATCAAATTAACTAATTTCTTAGTATTTTCAAATTTTAAGCATGTGACCATTGTTGAACTAATTAAACTAAAAATTCTGTTGGATTTTTTTTTATAGACATTATTCAATACAAAACAATAATAATAGATATGAGCCAATTTTCCTTTTTCTTAGCCAAATTCTTGGGCCAAAAATGGGCCTTAACGACCCTCATCCTTTTTTGTTAATCAAAAAGCAACACGTTATTTTTTAAGGTATATGTACCAAGCCATTTACAGGATGTGTTACCTGACTTTGCATGACATGATCATTGACGTGAATCCTATCAATGTGCGAGTGGGTTGTACTCAAATCGCCATCACATCTTCCGCCGGCTTCTGTCGGATTATAACATTCTGTATATTTGTCAGTGTTACACGCCATCTGCATCTGTCTTCCGTGATCTCGGGAATTAATGAATTCCTTGTTGTTCCATGTGAGACTATCTATTGCCCCACCGGTTCGTACAGAAGAGCTAAGAAATATTCCATGGTTTACAACAGTCCATCGACCTTCATAGTTGTGGTTATGTGAGAGAAGAAGACCAGAACGATGTTCTGTGTGGTGGAATTGTAGATAATGTTGAACAGCAGCTCTGTAGTTTTGTCCGAATGCTTTCTGTAGATCACTGTACCTATGTATTACAATTTAAAGAAAATAGAAGGAATTTGAAACAGAAATTGTTAATTTATTTTATTATTTTATGCCTTATTTTAAATAATGTATCGGTGAAAATGTGGATACAGCCTAGAGTGTTTATTTTGAAATGTCAATTTAGGGCGAAAAATGTGAAACTTCTTCTAGCGAGACAGTAGGAATGATACGTTTATCAACGGCTAACAATACACTGATAGGATTATTTCTCTTATTCATGAATTTCCAATTACCAATTGTAATTCATCACTTCTAAATGTTAAACACGTGATTCTATCAAATGCACAAAACTGTAAGTGGTCTTTTTGCATGCGTCTTTGATGTTCAGTAGTTTACAAACAAACCTATTAAATGGTTTGAATTTTGCAAACTAAATTAGAAGTTGTAATTTACTCATACAGACTACAAAAAAATAACGATAAATTTTCAGTTCCGTCACTTCTGTTTGTTCTATCTGTGATATTGCATTTTACAGTTTAATCTTGACTTTTAATACTTTTTTTGTAAATAAACCAAACTAACAATTTTTTGTACTGAATATCTTACTCTTGATTTAATTTAAGTAAATATTGTATGGCTGAGAGACTGCTGACTTGGCGTTAATCACCAACCGATCAATCAGTTCCGTCATGTTAAACTTTCGATGGTTTTGTTTTATACCGAGACAAGAACATTTTAATCTTTTTAACACTTCCCACCTGAAAGGTTTTTTAGCCCCAAATTGTCAAATTTCTTGATATGAATAGAACTGCATATCAGCATGTTGTTAAAATATTGTAAAAAAATGAATTGTGTTATATTTTGACTATTTACCTTTCAAGATATTGTTTTGAATGAAACTGTCCAGAACCTTGCCACCCAGCGTCAATTCCATGAGTTAACCAATGCTGTTTAGCTGTCTCTTGACTATTGACACCTGCAGCTAATACCTCATGGTGGTTGTTGACGTAAAATACAGGATCAAAAACTTCAGGAGATGCCAGGTCAAAACTTTCTAATGAAAATATAATAAGAGATTTATTAATATCGATATTCAATGTTATACCACATGTTATTATATCTTTAGAAGCCATTGAAGAGTTATTGTTATTTTTAATAACTACTGTTGTTAATATATACTGTCTAAGGGGAGCATAAAAGTATGGCACTAATTCAGTGGTTTTGTTGAATTGTGATTAATTATCGGCTTAGACAAACGAGTAACATAATAGGGCCACTTACGGAGTAAGGGATGTTTACCCTGCCGCCAAAGCAACTCAGTTCACCTTTGTTTTGATAGGTTTTGTGTTGCTCAAAATTTCGATTTCTTTCAGTGTTTTGTGTATGTTTTTTTTTTCGTTTTATTTCTGTTGACCATGGTATTGTCATTGGAGATTTTCGTCTGCCCCTTAATATCTAGGCTGACCTGAGGTATCTTTGAATTGCCTACCTTCCGGACCACCGAGTTCAACCACGGTGTTTGGTTCAGTTCGCATAATTCATAGTTTGTTATGTCTGTTTTGTTCGTGTTCTCGAGATTTCCGTGTCTGTCGACTTTCCTCTTTTGTCTGTCCCTTGCGTTTTCTTTCGCGTCCTCTTTTTAAACAGAAATCTCAAATTAAAGTAAGTCCTACAGCTTCTACCATACGAGGTTTCAGATTTTTTAAAACTATCAGTAATTTCTACATAAAACACACCCATTTGTTATATTGAGCAAGTTGATGCTTCACTAAATCACAGGGGCCTGTATTTTATGTCGTTTGTATTCGCGGAAACGCAAGGTTGTATTTACCCAAAACCCTGATTCTTCTTACTTCAAACCCATATTCAAACAAAAAATACACACCTTTGTACATGAATTTGCACTTACCAGCAAAACTGTTACCACAAATATAAAATGTGTACAAGAAGCAAACACGAAGAAATAAAGTCATATCGTCAGGAATACTGGATACTACGTACAATATATGCCAAGTTCCAGATAGTCAACTGATTAGATTATAAATATAAATATAAGTCAACTAGTGTGAGTACCTTAAGCTTTTGCAGTGTATTGTACATTACTGAGACAAGATTTTTGTGCATTTTCTTGGCTTATTGATATTATTATTATAATTCTTGCTAAATCTCCACAGTATTACATCGTTTTATATCATTAAGTAGCTAGAAATTTTTTAAATGGGTTTGTTACAAAGATTAAGAGGCTTTGAAAGAATTAACATTAAAATATTTACATTACTATGATTATCAGGATGGCTTAAAGATAATATTAGTCAACCACTTCAATTCTTCTGCTGTCCAGAAGTCTTTTGTAAACACTTTTGATATACTTTAGTTTAGTCATTGTAGTCAGTTTCATTAATAAATATGATATAAGTATAGAATGCACAAGAATTATTTTCTTAGCTTTTATTTGTAAGATTTAACGTAGGTATTTATAAATTTAATTATTATTTGATGAATAAATTTATAAATTATAACATTATACACTGTAGTTTGATGAAAAAAGATATAAATTATAACATTATACTTTCATGAAAACGATATAAATTATAGCATTATACTTTCATGAAAAACGATATAAATTATAAGATTATACTTTCATGAAAAAGATAAATTATCTATGACATTGTACTTTGATGAAAAAATATGAACAGAAATCGGAGATACCTAAGGGACAGACAGAAATCGTTAAATCAGAAGTCACGAGACCGTGGCCAACAGATCAACATAGTAAGCACAATTATATTCTAATTGAATATAAATTATTTATTAAATAAAACTCAACACATCATTAGAATAAGTGTGCCTACGGTGTAGCAGCCTTTAATACAATATA
>JAULBM010346337.1:0-12345 GCA_032357055.1 Geukensia granosissima | reverse complement strand
CTGTTTCATATAGCTGCTGTAGGAAAATCATTTCATCACTGCAACTCATTTGCATATAATTTGCATAAGTTTGCAAATTATCGAAAACTAGGCATTTTTGAAAATTAATTCAGGGACGAAAGTGTTAATCGCAATTCTATGGTTTTTTAGACAAACATCTTTTTTGCCGTCAAAAATATAAAGCAAGTTTGTACGGATTCAAATGGGTCCAGCGTACTCCAACCCAAATGAGATGGAACTTCCTTAAAACTGGCTGGAGAAACCAGACTCAAGACAGTTTTACTGTTGATGAACTTTTAATTCCTAGAGAACCTACACCCCACGCAAAGCTGGAAAAATATTGAATTTGAGTGAAAAACTGAGGCGAACGAAATACTATAAAAATGAAAGAATGCTAGACTGCAGTTGGCTATTAATGGTTATATAAAATAATATCATTTAATCCTAACTTTATACTGGGATTAAAAAACATAAAAATGTGCCTTTTTAATCCCAGCTTTATATCAGCCGTGAACAGCTTTTGGATAAATATCATATTTACTGAATCCGAAATTTGAACTTTTGCTCCCAGTAGGAACTTTTATCAAGCAATATTTGGAATCGCGAAAATAGGGTCCACACTGGTCAAAAGTTCCATGCATTTACTTGACAGGTATATTAATTAATATGTTCTTTATCATGCTATTTGTGTTATTTGACTTTGTCAGTATATTGTTTGTGTTTGTTTGACCCTCATAGGTGTATTTTGCAAATAAATTTATTATTATTGTTAAATACAGAAATATTTTATCTTCAAGTCTCCAATTTAAAATGAGCAAGTCCTAAAATGAACAATTAAGTGCGGACAAAGATTTTTTTCTATTAATATCGCTGTGCACAGCCTATAATTCCCACTGATTCTATTTTTAATACTCTCCCAAAATAAATGTAGTCTGTATTGTCTGTAACTGTGCCATTTGGTCTAAAGATAAAATATATGTTTTTCACCGTCCTTGTTTTCGGGACTCAATTATTAGGCCTACAAAAGTGAGCTTGTATTTCGTTAAGCATACGAAGAATTAAATTTCAAACTCAAACATAATCAGCAGGTAGAATTTTGAAATTATAATTAAAGAGATCGATAGCTAAAGTTTTTTAAACTACGAACCAGAAATTTAAACAGATAAAAGACCAGGGCCAACTTTCTCCTTTAAATCTGGCCGAACAAATCTATGCACCCCATTTCTAGTGGCGGAATTTCCTAACTGTATAGATTTATAGTAAGATATTTATGTCACAAATTTTAATTTGCAACAGTTAAAAACAACTTCCAATGGTGCCATGAGATATAACATTGGGCGTTATGTTTGAATAAATACATCACATCTATTCATAGTTCAAACAGAATTAGGGAGTTGGCTTTTCAGTTGCGTAAAACTTTTGTGTGAAATAACATCTATTGTACAGTCAAATCGAACGGACCGTGCATGGTATTTGGGTCGTGATTCTGTCAAGTATGATTGAGCTAATTTATTGTATTAACCGACTAATATCAATGGTCAACTCAGGTGGTCCGGAAGGGAAAGCAATTCCTGCTTTTTTAAAGACACTGCCACATTGTCCGTTTTCCTATAAAGTAAAAGTCATTTAATGGTAAAGGGGAGGTCAAAGTAATTACCGAGTCACAGTTCTGGAGGGATTACCCTTGGTAGTAAGTGATATCAAAATAAATTGCTGCTTTTCATATGATGAGTGGATTCAATCTGTCGTGCACTGCGTTTAAAACTTCGTAGAGTTGACTTTAGATTACACTGCTTTTTACTTGTATTTTGTGAAGGAGGAAAGGAATGCTTTTGTTGAATCCAGGAGTCCGCCACAGTCGGTTTCTAAAGAATTATCCTATAGTGTATCTTTTTAGACAAAAAGATATTTTTATTTAATAATAATGTAAATTTCCTTAACGACACTGTTATTTAAATAAATATCTGTGTTGAGTATAATTGTTGTAAAATAATATACGATCTTCTTGTTTTCGAAATTTGTTAAAGGATTTGTTGTATATGAATTTTCGCGCCTTTCGAATTGTTGAAAGTATCAAGGCACAGTAGTCCGAGGGATTGATAGTCCGAAAGCTCACCCAAAAGTCTTAAGGCCTAACCGCCCAAAGGTCCATTAATCCGAAGTCCTGATTGTCCTATATTTTTCAAAATACTATATCTGTACTTTGTGCGATTTCATTATTTTAGTGAAAACGCGAGATGAAAATGCACATGTACATTTTTTCTTCAAGTTTTACTAAAGTAATAATCAATAACGTTTGCTTTTTATTTTTTTTTTTATTTATTTATTTTCGTTCATGTGAAGTCACACCTCCGCGAAAAGTACAATTTCTTTTTTAAGGTTCCATAGTCATAGAACCTGTTTCAGTAGTAATATTCATCTTCGATGGTCCGAAAAACAAGTGGTTCAATTTATTTCATTATTTAATCCAGAGGCTCAAGGGAACACGTAGTCGTTTACTTGGATCACAACAGACAGGGACATGCTAATGAAAATTGAGATGGATTCCCTGCTATATTACAAAACATTGTCTTATGCTGAAGAGCATCCATACCAAAGATGTGGCATGATTATCCATGAGACACCCATCCACCAAGCAACAGTCGAAATTAAACTTCTACAGGTTCCATTCCGGTCTTAAATAATGAACCGAAGTTCAAACCATAACTGAAACTGATCTTTAAAAATCCCTATTTCGGACACTTTTTCAAATAAGTACAAATTAAGTTCTATAATTCTTGATGCAAGTCAATTTACATCGCTTGTCCAAACATAACATTGAATAGAAGTAAAAAAGGCAAAATCGTTCCTTTTTCCGCTTTCCTTTGCTAACAAAGGTTTACAAGCCATCAGTTTTGGCGATATCTTACACCATAAGTCTGCTACAGCCAAAAAAGTTTAACCATATTCCAAAGATCAATCTGTTCCAAGTATTTCCGATATCTATACTTCACCTATTTCACCCAAAATATATTCAAATACAAACGTGTATTGCAGGATCTCAGTGCTGATGACCTAAATGTTATGAAAATGAAAAGATATGGAGTAAATGTCAGAGAGACTGCACTCCAACAACGAGAAAAATACAGTAATTTACAAATCTATAGGTCCCCACAAGCCTTCAACAAGGATGAAATAAAGCTATGAATCGCCTGAAATAGGAAATCGTGTATGCTTAAAAAAGAATATTATAAAAGTACATGTAACAGAACTAAACACAAAGACAAACCCTTGACAGTTCCAGACTTGGGACAGTCACATGAGAAATGTGGTGGTTTTTAACTAGTTAAGTGTAATACATGTATGTAAACAACGTTTAACTGAAGCTATATATTTATACAAGAGAATGTCCCTTTGGAAATCCAACACAGTAAGTTCAATTGTTGAATTGCCATCTTCACAGCGTGCAAACGGAAAAAATAAAATGACAGCTAAAAACGAGTTCAAATCTGGAACTGAGGCAAGTGGATATACACTTCAAAATTGAAAATGTTTAAAAATATTAATTTAACAAAACATCACCATTTTATTTTCCCTGTCAAAGCTCACTATCAATTTCCGCTTTCGGGAAAAGATTAAAAGTTATTTAATTATGATTATTTACTCAATAATTGAAACTTTTAAAATGACGATCATCAAGTATGCGTTTTTATTCGGCCGAAAATGTAAAATATGTTAAATTATATATTTTTGTTCACCAAATTCTTGCTTTTTATGATTTAACCTACATTCACATAAAAAAATTGTTCCCTTTGGTATTCGTGATTTTGTTTGGAGTATATAGTCACTAGCCATGATTCCAGAGTTGAGACCTCATATTATCGATCTATTTATATTTCCGTTCCCAAACTGTGATTTAATGGTTTGAATGTTTTGTATGAATTGTCAGTTCCTTTATCTTTTTATTGCCTTTGGTTTGACTATAACCATAATTTATGCAATATCTGTTGTCTTGTCGTTTTTAATGTTCTTGGATTCACCACAACCAAATACAATATCTGTTGTCTTGTCGCTTTTATTACCCTCGGTTTTACCACAACCAAATACAACATCTGTTGTCTTGTCTGGATTGACTATAAACACAATGTAATATCTATTGTCTTGTCATTTTTAATGTTCTTGGTTTCACCAAAACTAAATACAATATCTGTTGTCTCGTCTGTTTTATCACCCTTTGTTTAACCACAACCAAATACAATATCTGTTGTCTTGTCTGTTTTATCACCCTTGGTTTAACCACAACCAAATACAGTATCTGTTGTCTTGTCGCTTTTATCACCCTTGGTTTAACCACAACCAAATACAATATCTGTTGTCTTGTCTGGATTGACTATAAACACAATATATGTAATATCTGTTGTCTTGTCGTTTTTAATGTTCTTGGTTTCACCAAAACTAAACACAATATTTGTTGTCTTGTCTGTTTTATCACCCTTGGTTTAACCACAACCAAATACAATATCTGTTATCTTGCCGCCTTGACCATATGTGATTTATGGTTTCTTGTCGATTTTATTGCCCTTGGTTCTACCAAGACCAATTGCAATATATTTTGTCTTGTGGCTTTTATTGCCCTTGGTTTTACCACAACCAAATACAATATATGTTGTCTTGTCTCTTTTAATGCCCTCGGTTTTACCACAACCAAATACAATATCTGTTGTCTTGTCGCTTTAATTGTCCTTGGTTTTACCACAATCAAATTCAATATCTGTTCTCTTGTCGCTTTTATCACCCTCGGTTTTACCACAACCAAATGCAATATCTGTTGTCTTGTCGCTTTTATTGCCCTTGGTTTTACCACAACCAAATACAATATCCGTTGTCTTGTCGCTTTTATTGCCCTTGGTTTTACCACAACCAAATACAATATCTGTTGTCTTGTCGCTTTTATTGCCCTTGGTTTTACCGCAACCAAATGCAGTATCTGTTGTCTTGTCTCTTTTATTGCTCTTGGTTTTACCACAACCAAATACAATATCTGTTGTCTTGTCGCTTTTATTGCCCTTGGTTTTACCACAACCAAATACATAATCTGTTGTCTTGTCGCTTTTATTACCATTGGTTTTACCACAACCAAATGCAATACCTGTTGTCTTGTCGCTTTAATTGTCCTTGGTTTACCACAACAAAATACAATATCTGTTGTCTTGTCGCTTTTATTACCATTGGTTTTACCACAACCAAATACAACATCTGTTGTCTTGTCGCTTTTATTGCTCTTGGTTTTACCACAACCAAATACAACATCTGTTGTCTTGTCGCTTTAATTGCCCTTGGTTTTACCACAACCAAATACAGTATCTGTTGTCTTGTCGCTTTTATTGCCCTTGGTTTTACCACAACCAAATACAATATCTGTTGTCTTGTCGCTTTTATTGGCCTCAGTGTTAACACAACCAAATTCAATATCATTTGTCTTGTCGCTTTTGTTGATTATTTTCTGCAAAATAAACCTTTTTTTCCAAAATCAAAAGTATGTCAATCAATTTAAACCAAACTCTATGAAATGGGCTTTTGTGCGGGATTGTTCCCTTAGGAAAATTTTGTTAGACCTCTACGTCTTTTAAATTATATAATGATTGATTGCTGCTTAACGTCAATCGACAAATATTCCATGTATATTCAGGACGAGAGCATATTAAGGGACAATGATGAATGAACTCTTTGCTCTTACTCCTAAATGCAGCGTGTTTAACGGAGAAGCAGCAAATATTATTTAAATGTCTTTGTTTTTAATCTGGTCAGGGATCAAACCGCCATCCTTCTGCACTCGAGGTGAGCATGCTAACCATTTTACCACGGCGGTCCTTTTAATAAACAAAAACCCGATTTAATTATAATTAAATTCATTTTTTTCTGAATTGCAGGCAGTCTTTAGGATTAAAAATAGTTTTATGTATCTTGTCTCTGAAAAATTAAAAGCACCTGAGAACGACAAAGTGAAAAAGTACATCGTAACCAAACAATCTGTTATTTACTAATATCTTTCCTCTATTACAGAGGAGTCAAATACTTAATTCAGACCTGTTCAGACTGTCCACAGAGTTTTCTTAACATGACATATTATGAGCGGGGAAATACGATTTAATATCCCGCTTTAAGTTTTATATATAATTGGAAATATTCGCTTAAAAGGACATTTATATAATTAAAACCAAATTTGAATGTTACATAATTAAAGTTATTTCTAATTACACTATATAGTACTTTTATTTTTTCTTAGTCGGTGCTTGGTAGTCTAATTTCATTGAATCGATATAGTGTTTATATCGACGGGGGATAACTCCAAAACATTAACGAAATGATATTTGAATTTAGTATACGACAAGACACAGTAATAATGCCACCATAAAAATTATCAAAGTACTGACGTACTGCCTATTCGAGTGATCCGATCGATATGTTGTATCTCTATGTCTTTTTGACTCGGACTATTGCATATTCCCATTACTTCCCAATAATATTATGATGAACATGTCTCAGAGATTAAATGGTTAATACAGAGATATGTTTATTTTTTAGAATATATTTCAACTATTATCAATTAATATCAATGTTAAAACTATTCTAACTGTGGTAGCTCAATTGAATAACCGGAGTGCTTCCGGCAAGGGCAGCATGATACGGCCACGTTGACATGTGAAGGGTTAACAAATGAACCTTTGGATAAATGTGGACACATTATTATGCTGGACATAATAATGTGGTGGACACAGTAAGGGGCTGGACACAGTAATATGACTGGATCAATTCTGACCCCTATTATTCTCAATACTGGCGTAACATTTGTTGCATTGTTCATAACAAACATTTGTTAAAAATCGGATGAAAACTAGATTTTGTACATTTTATATAAAATTGAATCCATCCAATTGGACACCTTTTAGCTAAAATTGTAAGGAATAGAAAAAAATCTGTTGATATACTACTAAAAGCCCACGTTGAAAGATATCAATTACAAAACACTCATCAATATTAGATGAAAAATAAAAAGTTTTCATCTCCTGCAAAATCGCATTTTAACCTTTTGATCCCTTTAATATTTTAAAATCAGTGAGTGCTACAAAAAATGTTTGAAGTAACTTTTATTGCATTTTTCATTTAAAAAACCTATCAATATCAGATGGAAATTTTTTTCCCATATTGTACGAAATTGACCACCCATTTCGACCCCTTTTAGCTCGAAAACGGTAAATGATAGAGAACATCCGTCGTTATTTTACTGAAAGCTCTCACTGAGAGGAATCAAATAAGCGTTTTTAGTTGCTTGTTTAGCACGTTAATCACCATCAAGCACCTGCATACATACAAAGTATCTAATTGTGTCATCTATATACTTTAAGCTAATTACCATCCGACTGAGCGCATTGATTTTGTGTGAAGGACGTTAATATCTTTCAAAAATTTTTAGTTAATTTAATTTTCGAGGGCCCATCTAAGTTTTGTAATCTTTGAAAGAAATGACCAAATGGTCCTGGACAAAATGATGATGATAAAAAAAATAAGAAGAAGGAAAGAAGGAAGAAGAATACTTTATTTAAAGAGGGTGAAACAGATAGTCTCTTAGGGTCAGGGCAAAATTCAAAGACAAAAACAAGGGTGAGGGGCATAGGTATGAATCTGGCCCACGGGATCAGACGCTGAGGCATTATCGTATGATAAATAAGGAAGTTAGAAAATAGCTGTATCAATGGCCGAGCACATGTTAAAAAATATTAATCAGTTTATTTCAAAATGGAACTGTTGGACCGAAAAAAGGAAGATAATCTCGCTAAAGGTTTTTAAAAACGTCGCATCCCTTTTTCGAGAAGTTGTAAATGTTTTGGGAATTTTCTAAACATTTCCCGTTATCAAAGAATTTTCTAAAAATCGCGGCAAGCCTAATTTTTAAAAGAAAAAAAATACGGAATATACTCAACGCTTAAACTATGTACAACATTACAACTTAATGATACAGATTTATAAACGTTAGAGCCCAATATCTATCCACAAAAAGTTGACAATAAAACTTTGGAATAATATATCCGAATCCATTCGGAACTCGACGTCTTTAATACTTTTTTAAAACCCGAGTTAAACAACAAAATGAATAATGTGCTACTTATTACTATATTGGGACCCGTATTGGTCAAATACTGCATTCCAGGTTGCGCATGAACAGTAGTTCACTAAACGAGCATCTGTTCATTCGAAATCTGGTGCACTCCCTTAATTGTTTAAGAGGTCAAGTCGAGTCCACATCACACTTTTTGCTATACTGTAAAATATACACTGATTAACGCAATTAACTTATTTTTACTATTAACTTCTATTTCCCTTTTGATATCAAAGTTCTGTTCTTTTGGATCTGAATATCTAGGAGATGATGAAAATAATGATATTTTTTCTGAATGTGCAAAAATTTATTCTTAGAAGCAAAAGATTTCATTTCATTTCTGTTCTTTTCATGTTCTTTTCTCACAATTTTTTCAAAATGTCAATATATCTATTTATATCATGACTTGTAGCGCGTGCTAGCTCAAGAAAGCAACAGTCCGCAGGAAGACACCTTACCCAGACACATTATTTTGAATCTTACTCCCAAGTGTTACATGCTTAGCGGAGAAGTTTGACCGGGCGAATCCAAGACCTTCCGCAATCGAGGCGAGCACGTAAACCATTATAACATCAAGGCGGTGAATTTACAATTTCAAAATTAAAAGGTTTTCTTGAATTGAGTTAATGAAATAAAATGAACAATAATATTTATATTCTGATGAATATGGTGTATAATGAATAGTATGCGACAGTGGTCTTACTTTTCTATATAACTCGTGCTAAAAATTACAAGAAATAACAGAACTATTGTAAGAGGTTGTTTTTATCTTTTTTAGATTAAATATCACTGAAATGTAATATAAAAAATAATTTATAAAATAATTATTTGAAGTCAATATTGCAATTGTATGGACCATGCGGATTAAATATTCCGAAGTCGGTAATATTTTTATTAATTCACGTTTGCGTGTTAATTGCATGTGCATGGATATAATTGTGGAGATTTTCGTAAAACCAGAGACATGTAAACATATCATTATTTATTATAATTAAGCGTTTTATAATACAAATACGAGTTTACAAATATAGCAATGTGGTATTCGTATATATATAGTAGCATAATATGGTCTCCATTATGAGCGAGACGAAATATTAAATTCGGTGTCTTCAATACGTCGGCGTTCTTAAGAAAAATGGAAATGTTGAAACGATTTACCAATTTCAGAATGAAAATCGTCCATTCATTTACCTATTAAGAATTGCAATATAAAAACAATAAATTAACATCGCCGTAAAATATCAAATTCACTTGTACTCGTTGCAAAACGGGTAAAAACGCTCTCTTGCGCGAGGTGTCGCAACATGTTACCAGTTTCAAATAAATTTGATTTTGAGGCAATGGACTTGTATTGTATATTTTATGTAATAAACGTCTCTGTAATATTGAAGAGCAATACAAGTGTTAAAAAATTTCATAAAATAAATATTTGTAAAATTCTAAACAAATGCAAATCCCTGACAAATGAGATAGCTATTATAATTCTAACATATTGACAAGATAGTTAAAAAAAGAATTCTTTGATTTTCGTGACTGAATATTGATTGATTGATTGATTGTTGTTTAACGTCCAGTGGGAAATATTTCAGGCATGTTCAGGACGGAAGTAAGTTAGCAAACAATAATTATTTATCCTATTAAATCTTAAAAATTTTATTGTTGGGCAATTTAACTGTTTATTTTATCTCATTCTTGTACTATGAAAAGAGACCAAGAAGATTAAAAGAATAATAAAATATATTTACGAGAAATGAAAATATTGATGAATTCGTTCTCGGATATCGGAAAAGCGAAACAATCACATTGACTCTGAAATAAGATCATTTAAAAAACTGTGTAATTTTTTGATATAATGATGTTGTTCACTTGTTTGCATAATAAGCATTGTTTTCGTAATTCATTCATGGCTAGAAGACTATGTTGAATAAATGTTTAGCAAAGCAACATTTTTGCTTTTAAAGCCTTTGTTTATTCAACTTCATCGGGATCGCTCTGAGCATTTATACATAAACAAACATAAGATAACTACTTTTCATTGGTCAAATATCTGATTTGAAGAAGGGACCAGTCCTTCTTTGTAATACATTACTCTGATTCTAAGACATATGTAAGATGATTGATTTTTATTGGCAACATTTTTGTTACGTATGTTGACTTGTATTTCAACAGACTGACTTCATTCACATAGATATTTACTGCATTCCCTTTTTCACTGATTTATTCCTTTATTCGATAGGCAGACGGACTTCATGGTGAGGCTTCAGAAGAAAAGGCAGACGGACTTCATGGTGAGGCTTCAGAAGAAAAGGCAGACGGACTTCATGGTGAGGCTTCAGAAGAAACAAATTTTTGGTTTTACGGTCTATAACTTCACATTATTATTTGGAGACTAGGTGATAATGTCGATCTACCGTATAGCTGTTGTGTGGAATGCAGATTTCAGAAATGTACTCCGCTATAATAACACTAAATGTTTTTGTCTAGGTAAGTAGAATTAAATAAAATTAATGTCATCAAAAATTTAATAAGCAAACGGAGGGGCACAATTAATCTTGTTGTAAGAACATTGGCGAGTACGGTTGTTTTGGTTTTATTTCGTGGTTTACGAGTAGTTGCGGAATACAAGTTTACCAAGATTAATAAATATTGTGAATTTTGTTATTCTTTATGCGCATTCTAGCAGCAACAGAAGTCTGCGGACGAAGCATTACATTTAACTTGGAGATTGAAAGGATTAGCAAGCTATGATAACTCTTGATATCTCTGTGTAGGTGTGAGAAAGCTCAGAAACTGCATTTTTTTTAAAATGTAGTCTGTGCAGTGCTACACTTTCTACGGAAGAATATTGACAGGTTTGGTTTGATTAAGAAAATCTTAGAATGAATAAAGTATAACGCTGACGCAGCACGCAAGACGACGATGTCAACCCTGCTTTACAGGTCGTTAACATTTCAGCACACCGAAACGATATCAGGGCAAAAAAAGTTTCAATATTAGATGAAGAGCAAAAGATATGTCTCTAATATAAATTCTTTACATAAGATACTATCCGTTACCTTGGTGATGGTTGGCATGGTGGATGTAGCTCTCAGAGGGACAAAATTGTTCACTATTATGTAGATGACTATGTTTTGACAGCCGACCTTTAAAAGGGCATTTCTTTCTTGGTGTAAGTTGCAAATATTCCATCTCATTACAATGGCTGAATTGTTCCACTATTTCCTCTATGTTCATTCGATGATTTAATGAAAATAAATATAAGTACCAGACATTTAAAATACCCATGTATATTATTGGTTGTGGTTTGTAAAATATCAATTTTATATTTTATATAACATTAGTTATGGTTTTCAAAATCTTTGGTAAATTCTAAACGTTAAGCTCTAAGTGATCGATTATAATCAGATTTGTTTGTGTGGAAGCTAACATCTTCCTTAATGTTGATGTAAGCTGGACAGTAACCTATATATCATGATGGATTTTTCAATCTTTAATTTTGGTGGAAGGCTGCCTCATTGACAACCATACCAGATCTTCCAGTTCCAATTTTCTAAATGAAATAATAGCTGAAATTTTCATGTTAATATTTGACACATGGTAAACGAAATCAATATCATTTCATATCTTATGCTTTCAATATTTTCAAAATTAACTGACTGGCATGTTTTGTTTTTTTTTCTCTTTAAAATTGAAAACATTTAGAAAAAATAATAAATTTCTTAGTAGTATATGGGGACAGTCTGAGTCGCATTTTTCAGGTGGAGCTCAGGTGGAGGCGGAAGTGACGTCACCGGAATTCTCGGGAATGTTCGTGCATGTTCGAGATCTCTCGGATGTTTTGGAGGTGGGGGCGTAGCCCTAGTATTAGGGCATGCGCAAGTGAAAGTGCGCCATTTTTTCCCGCCATTTTTGGTTTTTCGGGAATAGTCGCGTATGTTCGTGAATGTTCGAGATGTCTTTGGTGTTTTGGAGGTGGGGGCGAAGCTCTTGTATTAGGGGTGGATTTCTGCGCATGCGCGAGCGGAAGCGAGCATTGTTTTTCGTCGTTTTCAAGGGAAATCACTGTTTTCCCGCCATTTTTTGGTTTTTCGGGAATAGTCGGGAATGTTCGTGGATTTTCGAGATTTCTTTGGTGTTATGGGTGTAAGGGCGAAGCCCTTGTACTAGGAGAAAACTTCTGCGCATGCCCGAGCGGAAGCGAGCTTTGT
>JAULBM010346326.1:0-12345 GCA_032357055.1 Geukensia granosissima | reverse complement strand
GTGGGTTAATGGGCAAAATTTTTTAATGCACTTAAATGGATGAAACCAGAGGATTCCGAAAATCTGACAAAAAATCAGAAAGATGAGCAGCGAACATCCTTAAAGCAAAACTAGTTTGAACGCAATATGACTTTATCCACATTGATATAAAAATGGCTACGCCCTAACTTCGAAGCTAATATAATTCTATTACGATTTTGATGTTTTCCTCGAAATGATTCCATATGAAAAAAATACCAAAAGCTACTCCAAGCATTTGTAGCATTTACCGATTTTTATATAAACAGGATCAAAGGGGGGAAAAGGCAACTTTGTAAATAAGGATTCGTTATTTTTCTTCCGAATGTAATGTTTGTTTGTATTAGATTCCTTCCTGTCAATGAAAGCTTTCAGTAGTATGTGGACCGATTTCCTCTATCTCCCATCGTTTTCTAGCTTAAAGGGTTCAAAGCAAGGTAGAATTTTTTTATCCGATTTTGTTTATTCCAAATGATTCCTCATGAAAAACGTTGCAAAATAATTTAATTCAAGCATTTTGTTTATCTGTTACCGACTTTAATATAAAAAAGCAATTTTGCAGGAGATGAGAAGTTTATTATTCAACCGATTTTGATGGGGTTTTTATTCATTTCAATTAGAGCTTTCAGATAAAAGTGGGCAAAAAATTCAATATCGCATGATATGGAAAATTGTTACTTTTCATTAGATTTTGGTATTTTTTTTTATTTGATTTGTGTCAATGAAGCTTTCAGGTAATGTCAGCGAATTTTTCCCCCGTCTCTTGAACTGTTTTAAAAGAGGTCAAGAGGGGAAAACTTCAGTTTCGCATATGGGAATGTAATTTTTCATCTAATTTTGATTGGGGGTTTTCCAAATCATTTATGTGATCCCTGATCCAGTCATATTTCTATGTCCAGTAAAATACTGTGTCCACATTTACCCAAATGTTCTTTATTCACCTTTCACATGTCAATGTGCTGCGGTTGTATCATGCTCCGCTAAACTAAGTCAAATCTTAACACTGCATCAGACCACAAAGATCTGAAAGATTTCTAGGGTACTTACCACAGATGAATTCCCATTATTAAATCAGAAGACTCCTCATTACTGTAATTGATTACATAATTAAAATAAGATCTCGGCACTTGCTCCTCCTTTTTATTTGTTTTTTTTCCTTGGTTCATTTATACTTTGTCCAGCGATCGTGGCTTTCGAACTATAAATGAACCCTTAGAATTCCTATTTTTTTATCTTTAGGCTCTATGCAGTTCCAATAAATCTTCCGACTCGATTTAAACATGGTTTCCAGGTATTTTTCCAAAAGATAGCAGGTCTGAGAAACTTTCAGGATTTCCAATATTTCTAAATCTACACTCCTCGGGATTGCATTGATCATATGATTGTGTAATTTTTTGTTACCAAGTGTTTTTCAAAAAGATTACAGGGACGAGTCTTCCAAGAAATTTCTCAGTAGTTATGTTTGAACTGCCATATTTTGTAATCTCACGTCTCTCATCCTCCATAGTCACGGAGTTCGAGTCCACGCCCACTCTCTCAAATCTATGACATAATTCATTTGTATTTAGCGGGTAGATGTTGTCACCATCTAATGTATAACCAAAATCTGAATGCAATATGAATAGGCGAGTTAACTGGTTTCCAAAAGAACGCATGCAGGGAATGATATTTTGTCCCATAAACTTCAGTCAGTTGTACTTATCACCTTTTGTTTTACTCGTGGTTTAGAGTACTAGATAAATCCTGCATTGTCAGTCACATCGTTTTTCATTTATACCTCTTTAGGAGAAAAGCATCCAATCCAATTTGTCCTCTGATGCATGACAGGCAAAAAATATAGGAACAGTTAGGTGGACTCCAAAACGCAATCAATCAAACGATTTAATGTTTTTTCTAATTGTTATGCAATTTTAAAATGTGATAATCAAACAGCATTCACCTTTTATCCTGACTTAGGATGAAATCACCATACGATAAGTCATTTTTTGATTCCATCAGTCTTAAGTTGTTTAGTATTTTTCTAACAGTAAACAGGTATTAAGAGACTAGGAGGAAATTTACCAAAATTGGAATTGGCATTTACTTAAATCTGACTTCAATCGACATTCTGATTTTTTCTTTATAGTTGTTTAGTAATTTCCAAATTATAACAGGTCTTTTAGTCTGCAAGGAAAAGCTCCAAAGTTGGCAATGCAATCCATGCAACTTCTTAAAAAGTTTCACTTAAGGTATCTAGGATAGATTCTTAGGAAATATAAACTTAGGCATAACTTTCAATAAAACAAACATTTTCAGAGTTGAAAAACCTACGATTGATCTTGGGGTCAAGGTAATCTTAATTTACCTCCATAGCATGCAAGCTATACACAAGAAACTTCAAGACAAGTTTCATTTACTTAGATATCCAGTACTGTTTCTAAGAAATCAAACAACATTGACTTGACATATTCTAAGCTGAAACCCATTCCCTCAATGACCCTCATGACCTGAGGGTCATTGAGGGAATGGGTTTCAGCTCAGACCAGGTCATCAAAATTGCACATTATCTTAATGCAACCTATTAACAAATTTAATTCAGGTATCAAATATAATAGTTTCTGTAAAAAAATATTTTTCTAGTTTTAAAACTGATTTGATATTCTAAGCTGAAACCCATTCCCTCAATGACCCTCAGGTCAAGGTGATCAAAATTGCACATTATCTTAATGCAACCTATTAACAAATTTAATTCTGGTATCAAATATAGTTTCTGAAAAAATTTTTTTTCTAGTTTTTAAACTGATTTGACCTTGACCTCAGGGTCATTCCAATTTGCATCGGTAACATGCATGTTACACCAATGCAACTTTATAACAAGTTCATTCAGGTTAATAGCATAGTTGCTTAGAAAACAGAAACTTGGATGTTACTTTCAGTGAAAAATCAGATTTTCCAAGTAAAAAAATGATGATCTTGAATGACCTTGAGGTCAAGGCCACATTAACTTAACTGCATATGATGAGCAATGCCCCAATACAACATCCCACATAGTTTCATGAAGCTATCCACCATATTACTGAATAAATAGAGACATAATTGTAATGCAGACTTGGACACCCAGGCAATTCAATAGTCCATCTTTACAAAGTAAACTAACAGATGGACAACAGGCACAAAATGGTGGCATTAATTCACTCTTCAGGTCAGGTGAATTAAGCACAACAATGTACAAATTTCATTGCTATTTTTTTTACTGATATTCTTCAATTTTGTTTACAGTAGAGAAAAGGCATTACTGTAATAAATCAAAGTGAAGTGGTACCACACTTCTAACTCCTATTGCTTTAACTTTGTTTCTATTTCAAAGATTAATTGAATGTTGATTAACCCCCAGCAGCAAATATATCATACTCTTGATGATTGAACATTAATGAGATGATCAATGAACACTGCTTTGTACTAGGCAGACATGCTGATCAGTATTTTCAATGTGCTAGCTCATGAAAGCAACATTATACAGGAGGACATACACCTTTCTCTCTGAACATTTTGACTCTGGGCCAACCTATTTGCTATTACTCCTAAATTCTGCTTGCCTGGCGTAGAAGCACCAAATACCAATTTTAATGTTTTTTGTTTGACCCAGTTTTGAACCGAAGTTATTCCCCAATCAAGGCAAGTATGCTTACCTTTACACCTCAGTGACAGTCTTGCTTCTATTTAAAAATCTTGCATTCTTTTGCATTTTTAAGGCTTTACTACTATCAATCAGCAAAAGGATTGGTCAAACAGAAAAAAAGTTAAAGCCATACTACTTAAAAGGGTGGCCCCACTCTCATTGATTTATCACAGTACCACCTGTAAAGTACTGTTTATGTGCATTATGCTGAAAAATAGTCATTTTTTCTAAAATGAGCTGCAGCACCTTCATCGTTTGTAAAATATTCAACACCTCCATGGCGTGCTGTTCATAAGTATAATGGCTTCAATTTTATCAAGATCTCCAAAAAAATGGAGGATTTTTTTTTTATCATTTGATGAAAAAGAGCCATTGATAATTAAATTTTGTCAAAGGCAAGGTACAATAAGGGCTTTTTTTGGCCCATTATTCAATGTAAAAATAAACTTGAATTTTACTTCCTCTTTTTTTTTTTTTGAGTTAAAATTCAGGTAAATAATGATTTTCCACAAAACTAATTCGAAGATGCATTTTCAAGAGTTTTTGACGTCACATTTAAAGGCGAAAACAGCAATTCTTTCAAAAATCCCCAAATTTGGCCTATTTTTGCCTTGTTTTTGGCAAAAATAATCTTTGACAATGTAGATCAACATGAAATTGATACTGAATTTATATACCACACCAGCTGGAAAAAAAAATTGTGGCGTTCTATGCTGTCAGAAATATTTAGATTTAAGGAAAAAGCTAGAAAATTTGTACTTTTTCTTGAATTTTTAACAATAAGACAAATTGGGTCCAGTTAGTGACATCTGTATGACGTCAAAAAAACAAATTATTTTTAACCTCGTAAAATGTGAAGTTTCATTTTTTAACATCAAGATAGGCCATATTGCAAAACCATAGTAGGACTTTCATTTTTGTCGGCCATAAAGGGTTTTTAACGTACCTTGTCCTTTAGATTGAAAATAATTTGCTGTTATCTGAAAATCCCTGCTGTCAGAATTGTGAAGTTGTCAAACTCCACTAAACTAGACATGGTGTTGATAACCAAGTTTTTTAACAACAAATCAAGCTTTTTGGTCAGATAGACTAAATATTATACCAGAAGGGTATAATAAACTATTAAAAGATATCGTATTAATTTTTTCTTTAATGAAATAACATGAATAATTCAACTTGAACTGAAATGAAGAAAAAAAAGAAAACTACCAGACAGATTTTTTTTATTAGCAAGCATAATTACTACATAAGATGATAAGACATCAGGAAACTGACTTTTCTTGATATTTTCTTTTCCACTAGATTCTTTTCTTTTGGTTTTCACGAAAGCATTTGTAACTATATTCTTTAACTGAACCATTACTACTTCAATTAACAATTATATTAAGATCTGTTATGACATCTTCTTTCTTCAATTTTACTATTTTTGTTTCTGATCTCAGACATTTTTCCATCAAAAATGCAAGCAACAACTTATACATTTCCAAATCATTCAACAGAAATTTTCTATCCAAATTGTATGTGCTATTTCTATTAGTGAAGTACAACATAAACTCACATAAATCATAGTTAAAAAATTAACGGACAATTATAATTAGAGAAATATGCTTTAAAAAAAAATTGAATATAAACATATCACATTGTGTTATTTTTTAGTGATTTGAAAGCTTATTATATGTGCAAGATCTTCATACAGTGAGACAAACACAGCACTTCAACAGTTGTAATTTACTCTGCAATATACATCAATAGAATGTCATATCCTCCATTCCTTCCAAATTATACTACATAACAATAAATCCAATTAAAAACAAATTATTCTTACCCATCAGATAACTTTTACATATACTGTACACTTGCATATATCTATATATAATATCAGAATGTTAGAGATATAAAGGCTAATTCCAGGCTTTTGTACACAGCTGTTCCACTTGAAATATCTGTCGTACTGATAATCACATTAATCTGACCAGAATTTACTATTTTAAAAATCTTGTTTGCAATGATTCATTGTGACATACAACTGTCTTTTGAACCTATGTTCTGCACTCTTCTATTTATTATTTCTGTTATATTGCTTCAATGCATGACTAAAAGATTTGTTTTATCTGAGAGAAAATAAATACTGATTAACACAAGAATTCAAACCAAATACATGCAATTACAAAAAATTAAACCCAAGCAAACAAATATATTCATAATAGGGTACAGGGAATACAAAAATTATATAACTAGGACTATAAATGATTAATTATTTAACATTGAATCAGGTAGCAAAAAATGCCACAGATAGGAAAAAATCACGGTAAACAAAATGATCGTAAAATAAGAATCATCATTTCCACTTCCCACTGTTCTGCAGTGTCCACTTCCTGTTGACTCGAGCACCACCTGTTGACAAATATGGCTGGCAGCATATGTGCGTGTTGGAGCACATTTTTGTTGGCCAGAGAGAGAAAGGCCGGTTTGTCCAGGTAGGCCCCTAGTTTACAGACACTACTCCATACTGTTTCATTAGTCCATATTCCAGTGCTACTGCTGTGCGGCAGTCCTCACCTAGTTAAATGGACCCTGGGATAGCTGAGAAGCATAAAACATACGATCACCCTGGTACGTGGAATCCTGGGATAGCATGCCATCTGCTTGGGACTTGAAGTCATCTGCTAAATAGCTATCCTGTTAATAGAATTAAATTTTTTATAAAAAAATGGGCAGATCTTGCTTAATTTATACTTCATATTCTTGATTAAGATGATGTAAACACCATTTTCCTGCCCAGCATCATTTAAATTGAAGATCTTACTTTGCTTGCTGATCATTTTGTATTTTCTACAGACAGTTGATATTGTTAAAATTCAAAATTTGATTCCAATGGCTAAAAAAAGTAAGATTCTGTTTCCCTAATTCATTGCATCTACTCTGACTTTTTTCAAAGATTATGTATTCGATTAATTAACTTCTATTTTTTTCCTTTCTTATATTTACTTTTTTCATTTTGGGAAATTCCTTGTACTAAATTAGGAACAATTATTACCAGCATGTGTTTAAAATTGAGTCAAATCATGACAATATCAATTTTTACGTGTTTTATACAAGTTAAAAATTATCTTATTCAAATTACACAAATATTGTGTCTTTGTGCATGGGCTGGTGTTAATTGCCCTGTGTCAGTAGACAGTAAAATGACACCAACCTGTGAGAGTTCAGGTTGTGAGAGACCTGAGAGTCCTGGCTGGCTCATCTGGAACGGCTGACTCATGGACAACTGTCCTTGTGTCAGAGGACCCTGTGAGAAAGACTGTCCCATTTCCTGTAAAATATAGAAAATAAGACATAAATAACCAACCCAAGTCAAAAATCTATGGAAACAACAAAACCTAAAAAACATTAGAAATATCAAGAGCCACCTTGTACATCAGGAAATGATTGTATTAAATCAGTCAATTTAATTGATAAAGCAAACCTTCTAAGAAGAAAGGTGAAAGATGATAAAGAAATCAATGTGGTATAATTGTCTGTGAAACAGCCATCAAAACAGTCCAAATCACGAACAAACATATAAAGGATACTAAATGATTTCTTACAGAAGGTGTGTAATAGATTTTTTGTTTGTTTGATTGGTAGTTTTCAGTTTAAGAATGGAGGTTTTTATGATGGACCAGCTTACAAGTCTGGAAGGAATTGGCTTGGAAAGAAAGGAAACCCTCAAGAAAGAGAAATTCTCACATTATTAGAGATAATAAATGATAAAACCTTATTTTAGAGATAATAAATGATCAAACCTTATTAATTTTTTTATTATTATCATGTGTGTTTATTCGTGTAAACTTGAAATTCCTGTGGAATCGAGCAGATGTTTTTGTTTGTGTTGTCTCCCGTTGACTACCAAAAACAAAAAAATGGCAACGGGACGCAATGTACCGGTTACACATTTCGTTTTAATCGTACACATATGATTAACAATAACAATAATATTTTCAAGCGTTGGTAATGTTATTTCATTACAATAATAATATCAAGCACTAACGTCAATTTGGATTTGGACCATCTCTTGCCATATTGTGGTTAAGCTTTTTGGTTATTAACCAGACTGGAAGTGATTGCATAATAAAAAGTACCGTGCGCAAAAGTAAAAAAGTTAGAAAATAAACAACATTTACTAGTTTTCTATGTTTTTTATTGATCAGTACATCATTTGTATTCACAATAAGATAATTCAACTGTCCCACAACTCCAGATGGCCTGTTGAGTTGGTTTGAATGGTGCAGCAATCTTTTCTTTCCAGATCTGACCCAGATTTTTTCTTTCTTCCGCTAGGCCTCGCTTATAAGACGGACCCCTTCCAAGGAAAGACTTTTCAGCTCCCAAATTCCCGACTTTTACGCGAGTATATATGGTACCTCACTTATCACAACATCTATCAATTGATTTATGTTCTTGTAAATATTCCATTGATTTATCCCACCCTTGCATAATGCCAGAATTTTTTTGTCCAAATGGTGTCAATATAATTATAAGATTAGACTTCTTTCACATTTAAACCAAATGAGAAAAGTGCTGTTTTGACCTACAGTCCACATAAAATTATAGTTCAAACAATTAAGTAATATAATCTGCCAAATGCCTGAATAAGAACAGAACCCAATATTAATGAAATAGTCCATTTACTGTGTAACAATATACCTGACTAGCCTGACTCTGACTCATGTTCTGACTGAGAGGCTGCTGTACTTGTGTGTTGCTGTAACGTGGTGGCTTCTGTCGACCACCACGACCACGTGTGTTAAAGCGTCCAGGCATATGTTTGTTACCTACAAAAAAATTAAACATCTGTGCATTTAAACCGTAAACAAGTTTATTTAAACACCTTTAATAATATCTGATTACACAGAAATCAGAAAAAGGATGAAATTATTTTATTCTTGCCCCATAATAATCCCCAAGTAATAAATAGACATTCCACAACATGAACATTAAATTATATTATTTCAAATTTTTGCACCTGTAATCCTAACCTCACTTTCTGACCTTAAAATCTATAGACTTTCTACCTTTCTTAACAGGTTAAAAGTTCAGATTGTTCAAAAGATTATCAATGCAGTAGCAGCTACTGTGACCATGACATCTTAACTGTGTAACTGCTCTCAACTAAGGTCTTCAGCCAAGTTTTGTGAAAAATTGGTTCTGTAACTGTTCTGTAAGTTATCACTAAATAAACACATTATTTCCACAAATCTCAGAAACATTGAAAGTTTTCCTCCAAACTTAGGGACACCTCACAGGGAAGTTTGGTGAAGACTGAGTATAATGTTCAACATTAATAATTTAGGCCACAAAAACAAACAAATGAACAAAACATGCTCCTGTTTTTGTTCTCACAGTCATAAAACAGACAAATAATTTAGACTAGAAAGAATACAAAACATTCTTATAATTTTAAGGAAAAGGGGGATAAAGGACAAGCATAGCAGGGCATGATCAAAGATTTAGTGAATGAGAGAAGTGACTTCTCCCTTTCAACAGTGAGTTTCAAGAGGGTGGAACTTGCACATGGATTCAAGTATTAAACTTGACAATTTTTATCACAATAATAAAACAAATAAAGAAGTTCATTTTCATTAATTAACCTATATTAAAACTCTATAAAATAAATGTTTGTAAATCATCAGATGTATAATTTATGGTCTTATATAGCTATGGTTTCAATATTTACCAAGCATACTCAAATCAAACACTCATATTTTGTTTGATTGGAGTTTAATGCCCTTTCAACATTATTTCAGTGGTATCACAGCTGTCAGTTTTACTAGTGGAGAAAGCTGGAGTACTGAAGTCAAACTAGAACTACAGGTGATAGGCTACAGTGATCTGTATAGGTAAGTTTAAATCAACTACCTAGACCAATAGGCCAACCAGGCCCCTCAAACACTTGTACAAAAATTTACTGACAATAAATATGGTACATGTATTGCTTTGAACTTGTGATGTGATTATTATTATTATTACAAGGCATTATTATAGTACATTATACAACAATAAAATTACTCTCAATAGTCTAAAACTTCTAAGGATCAGCTTTGTTTTTCGATGTTCCAGTGATGTAATCGCTTGTCATTAATTTTCATTTTAACAAAAAAATGTTTAAAACTTATCCATTTGGAGTATTTTTTTATGTTGTGCTGCAAATTGCCCTAACAAAAGGTTAAAAGTATTAATTCAATTTTTAATTCTATGCATCTTCTGATGAAAATTCAGCAAGCCAAAAATCCCCTCAGACTATTTTGTTATCAATAAAGACATTTAAAATATCTTACATTCCACAGAATAAAATTATGTACATTGTTAAATGGTAATCTGTGATCTCAAGATGTATTTGAAATAAGATTGTTAAGATGTGTCAAAAGCATGCTCTTTTCATTGTATTTCTTCTTTTTTGTCAAAGATAGCTAACCTAGTTAAATTTGTATAAGCCTTACCCATATGCATTGGAGGTTGTCCATTGAAAGTCTGAGGCATAGCTGGTGGTATAAACATGTTAACAGGGACGGGCAGATTGACTGCAGGTCCTGCATATGCCCTCTCTGGTCCAATATAACTCATCTGATCATGGGTACGAACAACAGGCTCTCTATACCCTTGGCCTAAGTCAAACAAAGAGTAAAAACATATAAAATCTTGGAAGATAAATATAATCTGATATGAGTGGGAGTGGATTGTATACAGAACATACATTGTAAACTGTTGATTATTGTAGTTTATAGTATCTAAATACATGCATGCTATTAAGTTTTTTACTACACTAGATTGGAGATGTGAAAGTTTCATGTTTGCCTCTCTTCTTGTTCTTAGTGACCGCCTCGGTGGTGTAATGGTTAGTGTGCTCGCCTTGAGTGGGGAAGGTCATGGGTTCAATCCCCGACCAGGTCAAACCAAAGACATTAAAATTGGTATTTGCTGCTTCTCCGCTTAGCACACAGCATTTAGGAGTAAGAGCAAAGACTGGTCAGCCCAGAGTCAGAATAATGTATCTGGATATAGTGGCATGTCTTACTGCAGACTGTTGCTTTTGAGAGCTAGCACGTTAAAAATCTGACTTAGAGTGTGGGTCTATTAAAAAGCAGGGTTCATTAATCATCACTCATCATTGATATGCTCTCGTCCTGAATATGCATTAAATATTTGCCACTGGACGTTAAGCACCATCCAATCAATCAATTTCATGATGAAACTTCAACAAAAAATATTCATTATAGACACCTACTTCTGTCATAAACACTTCCAGGTATCAGGACTTCTCTGGCATCAAACATAATGTTACTCATAAATCTACCTCCCTGAAAATATACATCAACATAATGTTACTCATAAATCTACCTCCCTATAAAATATACATCAAACCAGGGATGTATATAACAGAGGGATTGGTAACTCTTTAACAGTCTTTGTTAATTGTTGTAAATATGTAGAGAATCGAGACTTGTAAGCTCAAAAACAAAATTATTTTCAGTTAAATAGACATTTTTTAACATTATCTCATAACATGATAATATTTGCACGTACATTAATAAATTCAGCAATTTTTTTTGTTTATAATTGGTATTTTTATCAGTTTGAAACAGACAACTAGCGTAGATTTAGATTAAAATTCAATGTAAGCGTGATTTTGATATACCACCTTGTAACCTTAAAGGCTTTACGATTCCAAATAAAATTATTACCGTTCGTAAACAGGAACCGAAATGGCTCACAGGGAATATATACGTAAGCGCATACGACAAAAAAATCGAATTCACCGAAAAGGAAGACGTACCAATAAATCAACCGACTGGGAACGCTTTAGAAAAGTCAGAAACGAGGTTACTTCTCTAATTAGGAACGCCCGTTGTGAATATCGATGTCAACTTATAGAAAGACTTTCGACCGAAAACTCGTCATCCCGTGACTGGTGGAGAACATGTAATTTGATAACTGGTTTGAAACCATCCCGATCGGGCATACCCCCAATACTGAAAAACGATACTCTAATTTTTGACAAATTAGAACATGCACAAATGTTTAATGATTTTTTTGCCTCACAAACGGTCTTAGACGATAGTCAGTCGAACATTCCCGATAATACTGAAACGGTCGGATACGAGCTTAGAGATATTATCTTAACTGTAAGCGATGTTGATGATGTGCTTTCTTTACTGAATTGTCATAAAGCATCGGGACCGGATCTAATTAGTCCACGACTATTAAAAGAAGGTTCTCAGCAACTAAAACATCCGCTATGCTATCAACTATTTAACTTATCGATCGAGACTGCAATATTTCCAAATATCTGGAAAAAGAGCAAACGTAACTCCGGTGTTTAAGAACGGAAATCCGAGCGAAGTCAAGAATTACCGACCAATTTCTTTGCTTAGCGTAATATCAAAATGTATGGAACGTTGTGTATATAAATATGTACACAATTTTCTTTTGCAAAACAATATTTCTACTTCTAATCAATCTGGGTTTACTTTGGGAGACTCGGCTATTAACCAACTAGTTAATATTACAAACGAAATAGGTAAAGCTTTAGATAGGGGAAAGAAATTAGGGTAATTTTTAGCTCACCTGGCCTAAAAGGCCATGTGAGCTTTTGCCATCACTTGGCGTCCGTCGTCCGTCCGTCCGTCCGT
>JAULBM010346315.1:0-12345 GCA_032357055.1 Geukensia granosissima | reverse complement strand
CCCGGTTCCCGTCCCCCCGTCTCCCGGGCTCCCCCCCGTCCACCCCCTCTTAACGAGTAATGTCAAAAACAACAAGCTTAAGTAAGACGAAAATTCCGAAACAAGGCGTTGGATCCCTCTTGAATATTACTTTGTTGATTCCTTTCAGTATAAAGTTGTTGACAAAATGTCGCCAATTGCACTATAACATATTAAAAGCAGACCTTTACGTACGGATGGCCATTGTATTTTGAGGCCAGGATGGGTAGGTTTGCCCTTTTGACAGGGTCAGAAAATGCCAGAATATTTCTTCTGAACTCGGTACAGATTATGTATTTTGTGACAGCTGTTTACTGATTTTGTCGTTTTTTTAGGGGTGAGTCATATTCGTTTACAAATTTGGATACTAAAGTTAGGATATTCCTAAAACTATGTTAAGACACCTAAATTGGCTTCCTAACTTTAGGATGATTTTCAGATAAATCCTAAGTTGAGACATGTTCAAAAATTGCACTTAGGACTAAGAAATGCCCTCGAATGGTCTTAAGATATATCTTAGTCATCAGATACCTTCGGAAATAAGACCCCAGGTCTGATTGATAATCATAATGAACACATGACAACATCAGGTCCTTCAATATTAAATACCGGATAACCTAAGAAAGCTACATACATTTAATTATGTTACTTACACTATTTTGTTTTCTTTTTAATAGTTTAAATTCGACAAAAATGTAAGAAGAATGGTCGAAAGTTAAAGACGTTCTCGGCTGAATACAACATGGCATCCAAACCACAAAAACCACCCATTTAATCATTATATATATACTAAAAAAACACATCAATTCTCATACAACACCTCGGCTTTATGAAATTGTTCAACAAGAGATATGCGGAGACCGCATTAAAGCCGGATTTTTCAATGTTATAATACAAGACATACCTCACTCAAGGGGAGATAATTTCGACAATACGCGCAACAGAGTTATAATTCTTGTGTTGTGCAGTACCTTACATATATATCTATTAATGTTTCAAGTATTAACCAATTATATTCAAAAACAGCTGAGTTATTGTCAGAAAACAAAACTTTAACCAAAACTTTAACCTAATTGTGGACAATTCAAACAGGTGTCCAGAGTAAGCTAAGAGATTTCACTTAAATTTTATCCATTCGAAAGCTATCTTTACAATATAATTAATTCGAAAGCTATCTTTACAATATAATTAATTCGAGAGCTATCTTTACAATATTTGTTATCATGACCTACTCCTATATGACGGGAAAGCTAAAACACTTACGTATACCAAACGAAATTTGTTATGACAAGTCAAGATATAATGCTTTAAAGTATGTCATGTTTTATACTTTAGGGAATTCTAATTTTTTTGTCGCACATCATCTTGCAATTATAATTTCAGTTTTCCTCAGCAAAAAATTTCCCATTACCCTCTATGTTAAATTTTTGATATTGAAAAACTCTGTCTGAAAATGGCATATTTCCATAGATATATATTGTGCATTAGTATAACAGCTAGAATATAATTCAACTATATTCCTCAAATTTTATCTTTTATCTGTCAGAAAACCCCTCAAAATTACTTTTTATAATGTCTTGTTATCCGAGATCATTGGTTAATTGCACCCACAAAGTTAAGCAAATTTACGAAGTCGAAAAATTAAACCTTACACCCTATGGGATTTTTTCAAGACAGAATAATTAAACCTTACACCCTATGGGATTTTTTCAAGACAGAATAATTAAACCTTACACACTATGGGATTTTTTCAAGACAGAATAATTTTTAACTACAGCTTCAGTGCGGCAAAAAAATATATTTCTAACGATGTACTTTATGATTTATCGCATTGTGATACACCTTTAATACAGATTCACTTTTGCTGTGGCAAATTTCGTTTCGTGTATACGTACTATAATAATGTTTGAGATCTGTTTGAATTGTGTTACATTCATCCATATTTAGTCTATGAGAAGGAAATGTAATTAAATTTATAATCACTTCATCAGTGATAGTGTCTTACATTACGACAGTCGCCATCATAGAATAGAAGTAAATCTTATATAATGAGATGGTCAGAAATTGATCCTCTATTTCTGATGCCAAGGAATGTAAATATACATATATATTGTTGGTAAAAAACGATGAAGTAAACAAGTCAAAATCTCTGGCTGAACATTCTGACATAACCTTCAAAGAAGTCAAGGTTAGTCAATATTATGCCATTCACTGTGAATGTGAGCAAGAAATATACTTTGCCGGTTAAGGACTCATAAAGGTCCAGTGTATAATACCCACGTGAGAGATCAAAAGTGCATAATCCAAAAGACATGACAAATTTGAAACAAATCAAAAGATAAAACGAATCCAAAAAGAACAAAGGGTTGGATTCCACGTTCTCCTTTAATAACAGGCGTGGGTTGGGATCAGATGCTCCGGAAGGCTACGCGTCTCCTGTCCGTCGTGGAGTCCTTAATGTCAAAATCAGTGTTAAGTCAGAATGTCAAAATAATACGCTTCCATAAATAAATAACCGTGTATCCGACAAAAAGTCAAACATCACAATATATGGTAATTAATGTGGTTTTCGAAAGTTTCTTTCTTTACTTTTCATTAAGAAATAACCCAATATCATTGCTCTATGCCAAAGCAATAAGATACAATTTAAGAGAAAAAAAAAGAGATGTGGTTTGATTGTTTATGAGACAGAAATCCAAAACGTATAATTACAAAAATCTACAGGTTTCACTTAGTCCTTCAATAATGGACACTTATCCACACCCTGCACGGTGCGGATTCATATCAACTCCTTTCGGTAAATATCGGCGTTACTCGAATACTTTCGGCTATTGCAACGGCTCCTTTTGGAAGAAATAACAGGTTAATTCCAATCTTGATCCAAAAGATATGGAAAAAGCCCAAGAAAATATGTTAAACTCATCTTTTAGTAAACCTTACGGAAGAAAGAAAGATTAAATTATACAACTTTATCATCGGAATATATAAGAAGAATATGGTTTTCTCTCTGAAACCAAGTTAAAGGGGTCTGTGATAAGAAGCAAACATGTAAAATACTAAGACAAATAAAATGTTACAGCACCATGGGACTATTTTCTTTTGAAGTAATGAACAACGCATTTACCAAGCTTATTTATGCAACACCTTTAAGTCTCGAGTGTGGCAGGGGTATACAAATGGGCCACTCGATTTCTCCACCAGGTGTAGAACCCATCCTAAAAGGGTGTCCATTGGTTGGCGGGATGTAAAAATTCTCAACCGACTCGGACGGGAACGTAACCGCCGTGGCCTGTGTTTGGAGAATGCCACGCTTTCTGCACGTTAAAGACGTTGCCACCAGAAAATTATTTGACCAATCCAAAGATGAATATGATAAATATCATACCAGCCGTGTTGATTTAGTTGAAAAAAAGGCAGTACTGAAATCCGAAATCTGTACACTACTAAGACAATCAATGCAGGTACATTTCCATTAACAAATATTGCTTCAAATATTGCTTTAAATGTTGCACGCTGGTATTCTTTCGACAGCATTACATTTATGACATGTTCAGCCGATTTTATTGCATGCTTGTCTACAAATAAATCAAGCCAATCATTTCAAGGTATCCTCGAGTCTGTACGTGACTTTCGATTTTTACCAATTTCCCGACACTGAACTTTTTCTAAGTAAGGGGTTTTTGTCCATGATTCTACAGATTTCTGCTTAACAGTATGCAAAGTGGTCCGTGGATTAGTGGTTTTGGTAATGGACTTAAGTTTAGTTTCGTATTATTTTTTGTTCGTTTTATTTCTCGTCTTCAAAATATAGCATATTAATTTCAGTCGCATTTAACAATTAAACGCAAATCACATTTCTCTCTCTATTGTAAAAAGTCTTATATCACAAAATTTAATGCCACGTCCTAAGCACGCTAAAGACCCCTTGTAACAGCTCATTTTGAGTGGTCCGTAGGCGGCCAGTTTCAATGCTAAATTTTCCGCCCCTATCCATCCCGCAATTTTTCCAGTGGCAGTCTAAAAGTCCCTCCCTTACCGGTCCCTTTGTTACAGTCTACATATTGATTTATTGTTTGCTAATTGTTACCGTCCTGAATATGCATGAAATACTTGCCACTGGACGTTAAACAACAATCAATCAATCAATCAATCAATCAAGTCTAGAAGACAAATGTGTACAACAATCGCTTGTGATGATCTCAAACTTGGGCCATGCTTATGCATATCTTACCTACCATTTTAGTTATTAAGGCAGTTTAGAAAGGACAAGAATATTCCAGTCTGAATAAAGATTTTTAACATACAGCGTAATGTTAAAATTTGAAGAAAAAATCGCACCGTATAAAAATAGCAAAAACAATTTCAACTCTGTACACAAAAAAATGACGTAAATGATTCATCCCTATGATTAGTTCATGACAAAACATAAAAGGAGTCAGTGCCATTACCTTAATGGAGGCGTTCTAACAATATTGCAACAAAAAATTATATTATCTTCTTATAATTATATGTTTTTGTGTTGAAAGAAATTATAATGACAAGACAGTTTAAAAAGAAAAGTATTTTCATAGGTAAATATATTTTCTGCCTAACATTTGAGTCTTTATAAAAAAAATTCTCTGAAATACATACATAATCAGTGTGTTCCGTGATCTTATCCCTAAACTATAACAAAACTCCTTACCATTTAAGAATTTTTTCAGGTTTAACACATGAAAATAATGAACCGTTCTATGTTTAATTCAAAAGGAGCCGTTGTACTTGTAATAGCCGAAAGTGTTCGAGTAACGCTGATATTTACCAACAAGAGTCGATATGATTCCACGTGACCTGGGTCGAGGTGTAAAAGGTCGCCAAATTAAACGGGATAATATTCAAATGTAACCACTATCAGCTTAATAAGTATACCATGTAAAACAAGTTACGCTTAAACAACGACATTAACTGGTTTACAGGTTCCTTGATTGAAAAGGCACATAAAATATGTGGCGAGATTAAACATGTTAGTGAGTACTCAATCCCCACTTACATGGGACAATGGTGATACAAAATAAACTTTGAAAACTAACTGTATAAAATTTAAATTTTTGAAGTCGATTCATTGTACGCAGACAATAAAAATGAATAAGGAGTTGACAAAATCCTAAAAACATCGGAAAAGGTATTCGCTGTTTGTGACCGTTTGTTCAAAAGTTTAACAGTTGCTAACAGACCTGGTTCTCTAAAGCTAAGACATAAAATATCACGCTCGGCTGGATTAAGTGTACATTTAAAAATACAATGTATCGTTAAAGGCTAAAGAAAACGATATGTGTGTCGCATGCATGCAGAAACTCAGCTATTAAAGTCTGTTCTTTAATTTGTTTAATTGATCGCTTTCCTACAAGGAGGTAGAACGACTCATTTAGTGGCACCCAAGTGTTTGATTGATTGATGTTAAACGTCCAGTGGCAAATATTTCATGCATATTCAGGACGAAACAGGTTATCAAGCAATATATCCTAAATGGGGGTATGGCCGGAGATTTTCAAACCACAGGATGCCAACTTTAAACTGCTTGGGTAGGGTGGTGAAACTTAACCTTAGCATCTGGCTACCAACGTACCAATCATTACGAGCTGTTGCAAAGGGGTCTTTCTCTCAACACGAGGCACAGTGGTAACGCACTTGCCTCAGAGGTATTGAGAATTTATACATTACATCCAACCAACGGACATCGTTTTAGAGCAATCTAACAAATTAGCTTCACCCCGAGGTCGGCCGGGGTATAGAAATAGGTCGTTCGGTTTCCCCTGCTAAAGAGGCGTCCGTTAGTTCGAGCGAGATGTATAAATACTCGAACTCCCTTCTCGAAGGTTATGCCGGGGAAAGAAAAGGCACCAGGTATCTACGTCCTGGAGGCACTAGTCCTCTACAAGGGGCGTCCCTGATAGTGGGGGATGTTTAATTTCACAATCAGTCAAGAAGGAGACGTTAAAGACGCCCCGTGTTTAGGAAATGCCACGTCTTAAGCACGTTAAAGACACCTTGAAACAGCTAATTTTGAGTGGTCAGTAGGCGGCCAGTAACAAGTCTAAATTTTTCGCCCCTATCCAAGTCGCTTTTGAAGTATAAATTAGCCCTTAATGTTAAACATTTCAAATGATGCACTGAATGGTTGTGCCTAATCGACGTAATACAACATTTACAGCTTTACTTTAATAGACACTGCATTAGATATATGAAATCCTATTTTGCACTTTCCAAGTTCAGAGAGTCAAGTCGCGCGTGACGTCTGTTATAGTGTAAAGATGGGCTTAAACACAACATCCGGAAATTACAAGGATTGGCTGTAATATATTCGGCTTAAGTCTAATTGGATTCAAAAAAATTATCATAAGCTTGTGCATAGAAAAGGATTTCTTTGTTTATGCACCACAGTTTAATCCAATGGAACGGAATTAACATCCATGGCTGTTGTAGTGATTATCTTGCAAAACTTGAAAGCTTAAGTGGAAATAGCTGATTTAAAAGGATCGAAACGAATACAAAAACGAATATCCGGACTATCCTTACCATATGGAAAGGTTATTACAATTTTACTTTTAGGTACATGCTTAATCCATAGCCACGAGCGCGTCGCCAGGTAAAATACAAAATTACCAATGTTGTTTAAAAATGGGGAATTTTGGTATTCTATATGAATGAATGAATGAATGAATGAATTATTATAGTGCAACCTTTATAAATAACATTATGTACAATGCGTATCGTATAATAACTGGCAACCAAAAGAGCTTATGATGCATTGACTATCGTTGAAAACTTATCTAGATAAATAGTTTCACATACAATCACAAGAGAGAGACAAATAAAATTTAAACATGTTAAAGAGTAGCACGGCGTAATTTTTCACAGTCTATTAAAAAATTTATTACTGTTTTGTGGTTTAAAGAGAAAAATTGCTTAAAGGCGTCAATAAAGGCATGTATGAACGGTCTCCGTCTGGATATACTTCAGCAAATAGTCGTTCTATCAGCACAGAGTATCGTTCACATTAATTTAAACCAAAAAATGTTTTTTGTCTTCGACACAGCCTGAGTATTATACTTTACAAATACGCTGGTCGAATCGAATGTTTTTTAAGCGGCCACGTTCAATCTCTAAGGGAAAAGTTCAAAACCGAATTCTTTCTATCGCAGATCTTTGAGGTCTACTTAGAAACTTTTAAACATACGGCTGTACATAGAATCTTGATTTCAAGAGTTTATATGTTCAATGTTTTGGCATACTGTTATTTCATCTATTCAATTATTATCAAAGTCGTCCCTTAATCGAACTTTCACAGTATTAAGAACATGTCTTGAAGTTATGTCTGAATCAATGTGAAGAAGATATCCAAGATCACATAAGGATGACTTTTAAAGAATTAAGCCTCTTGTTCCTATAACGATTAGATATACATTGATCTCGTACAAAAACTTTCCTGCATATTCTGTAGCCTGGCACGTACATTTCAAGGAGTAACCTCTCATCAGTAGCATTAGAACCAAAATATAGGAAGTCCAAGATCCATACAAAGTAAAAGAAGCACTAAAATCCAAAATAAATCGGAAGCCAAATCCGGCGGTTTGGGACATTTACTATGTGCAATGCTTTTCGAAGTTTTTCCGTATATTTTTATGCTTTGGAATTTAAGCAAATGCAGCAAATTCCCGTTAAACATTGTTTGGTAAACATGTTAGACAAGCCTGACAACATGGCCTGTGAATATACCCTCGGGGACCAATGCTCCACCAGCAGAGGCATCGACATACAAAATTACTAATGTTGAATAAATATAAAAAATTTGGTAAACTCAGTTTGCGACAGTAAAATCCACAATTAAAGTCCGAAAAATGTTAACTAATATTGAAAACATGGTGAATTTTGATATATATACATTTTGAGGAGTTTTAAAATAATATGAAAGTTTTAACACTGTAATTATTTTTAGAATAGAATTAGTGTCTTTTATTTTTTTTTATTTTTCAAATAAAGCGACTTCAACATTTGAAAAAGTATCTAAAATATTCTTTATAAACTGAAATCTTGATATTATTAAAGTCTTGACGTATCTGAAGGCGGCCGAGGTATCCTCTTACAGGAACTGTTGGTTTGCGAGAGGATAAGTATTTGAATATTCCAAGGGTAGATCGTCTGCCAGGTTTCGCCACCAGAAGTTTGTGTAGAACCTTTATAAAAATACATGGTTTGGAAAATACCATACCCCCTACAGGTAAAAAGGCCTTCTTCCGCTTTTTAGTCTAAATTCTTTGTTCCATCCGAACCCTACTTTTCATTGCAGTCAAAAGCCGTTGCCATTTTATGTCTCGCCTCATAACCAAGAATTTATTCTGTTTACACTTGTTCTCGTCCTGAGAATG
This sequence comes from Geukensia granosissima, assembly GCA_032357055.1. Classification (NCBI taxonomy): domain Eukaryota; kingdom Metazoa; phylum Mollusca; class Bivalvia; order Mytilida; family Mytilidae; genus Geukensia; species Geukensia granosissima. The sequence continues at coordinate 3,922 of JAULBM010346315.1, read as the reverse complement.
CATGAAATATTTTGCAGTGGGACTTAAATAACTTAAGTTTTCAACTGCTTCTCGTCATTAAATTTTTAAAACTGTCAAAATACAAAAATTCTGAATATAATTCTGCCATTTTATTCCATATCAATTCAAAGAGAAATGGCAAATAATACTAAAACGAGAGTTCTCATCGCCATTTTTCAAATAATTTTAATATCGCATGTTTTACGAGCGCGATTAAGGCTATTTTTATCGTAAAATTTTTTTAATGCTTTGAACAAAATGGTTAAGAGATTGTTAAAATATTTTTACAATCGAGGAATTCCAAAAAATAGTTCACGCGAATAATTTTTTAGCCACGAATCTCCCAGTAAACATTTATTTGTGACGCTTTGTAGCTGAAGAATTAAATTTTTTTTCGAATGGCATTTTGTCGAAAAAGGTAGATAATCAGCACTTATATACGAACATGGTTCCTACGGATTCTGGAATCATGGAAAAATCATGGAATTTGTAAAATTAAAATCAAGGCCTTGAAAAGTCATGGAATTCATAAATTGTGATAAAAATCATGGAAAATTCCTGGAATTTATTAATTGGTACAGGTTTATCTCTTTGAAAACCATGAACAAAAATGGGGCCATGTCCAAGCCTATAACTTATATTTGGCAATCTTGATTGTTATACAAATGAACAAGCTTTTCTTGCTTTCAAAGGTTTGGTGTAGTCCAGCACATTTATTTTGGTATATCTATAGCATAACATAAGTAAAGTTTTTTAACCAAGGTCACAAGTGAGGAAAGATCTAAGGATCTTCAATATCAAATAGTTATGCAGGTTACATATAACAAACAAACTTTAATTAGGCATGTTTGATCAAAATTTTTTCTTCAACTCATATTTCTTTACTATTAATACAAAAAATCCGACCAGAAACAGGTCATGGAAAACGGTCAAAAGGTCATGGAAAAGTCATTGAAGAATCATGGAATTTTGGAACAAAATAGATGTATGAACCATGTACGAATATCTTCCCAGGTTATTTACCAGGCATTGTTTGATACCTATGGCAGTATTGGTGTTATGAACTCTGAAATTCATATTATAAGAAAATAATTATTACAATTGGACTGAAGACTTGAAAACAGTAAATAAAAAAAGCAGTTGTCCGAATGCCTTTGTATTAAAATAAACATTATAAGAAAATTCGAGACATATGGAACGGTAAGGTCTATGTAATCCATACGTCATTTTTACTTAAAAAACTCTTGTACAATCGGACATTCTAATTAAATTATATATTCAAGTATATATTGAATATGTCCTCTGTGGTCATTTTGACCTTGGTGTTATGTATCAGAAGGGCTAGTTTCATGTCATGATCCACTACATTAACTTTGGTCCGATATATAACTAATGGCATATTATTTGCTTTTATTGAATAAAAACAGTTATACCGGAGTACCGCAGTAAGAAGTTTAGTCAGTGTTGACTGTGAATCATCAATATATTATTTATCTAACTGTTCGTCGAAAATAACTGTGGAAATAGTTTTTAAATGGACTGTGCCCCCAAGGGCGGCCATGGTATTGAAATAGGCCGTTCAGTTTTTCCGCCTGCAGGTAGAGCTTCTGTTAAAGGTTCGTCCGTTAGTTCGAGCCTGATATATAAATACTCGAAATCCATTTTGCAAAGATTGTGCCGTGGAAAAAATAAGCACTAGGTATCTCCATCTTGGACGCATTAGTCCTGTAAAAGAGACGATCCTGGTTGTGGGGGATGTATAAATACACAATCCGTACCGTCCAGAGGGAGACGTTAAAGACGCCCCCTGTTGATCGAATATTTAATTATGCCATTAAAATCATACTTTTCATCTTTGTTTACAGAGGAGCGTCATGTGGGTATCTATGCACGATTTGTACAAGGTAATTTGATGAATAATCTGAGCGAAGTAGCTTTCAGCCTGGGAAGAGCCCTTGCTAAAGGGGCGTCCGTTCGTTCGAGCGGGATGTGTTAATACTCGGTCTCCCCTTCGCAAAGGTTATGCCGAAAATAAAAAGGCACTAGGCATCTCCGTCCTGGAGGCACTAGTTCTCCATTAGGCGTCCCTGGTTGTGTGAGGTAAAGGCCACCTTTTAAGCACTTTAAAGACCCATTGCAACAGCTCATTTTGAGTGACAGCCAGTTACAAGTTCATTTCAAGTCCAATGTAGAATACCCATGTGAGAGACCATAAGCTCATAGTCTAAAGAGACAAAGCAAACTTGAAACACAACAAAAGACAAAACGAAAACAAAAAGAACAAAGACCTGGGATCCAAGAATTCAAATCTTTTACAAACCAGGAGCTCTAGAAGGGTAAGCATCTCCTGTCTTAAAATCTAATCCGGGTTAACGTCAATCCGAGAAGAGGTCAACCTATTGTTGTATTACCGGTAACAGGTCCATACCTAATTGAGATACACTCTACCATATTTATCAACCAATTCATGATGGCGACCATAGAATTTTAGGAGAGACGAATTCAACCTTGATTTGATTTATCATTGTTGTAGTAATTTATGCGACAACAGCAATGCTCGCTTAAGATAATCCAGATACTTGGAACTGGCACGAGAGTATCGAATCAACTGTTAAACATAAACCCCGTAGGCAGGGGAAGCAGGAATATTGCCACATAAATATGGGAAGTTTAAACATTAGGACAGTTGAGGTCATCCCGTTTGTCGTAAATCTAAGAAAAAGTTTTCCATCTTGGTCAACAGCCTGTTGTTAGTTTAACAAGCCATTCTATAGTGACGTAAATCGAATGTGGATCCTAAAATAATTTTTAAAAAGGCATCAAATTTAGGTTCCTTTCCTCTTGAAATTGCACCAAAACTTTTGAATTCTGTACCATGTATACCAATATTTACCGTTTAAAACTAAACGAAAAGGTTCACCTTTATTTTTTATAACAAGAGGATAAACGCAGTTACAAATGTTGGTTCTGGATTATTATTTACAACTCTAGTGAACCAAGTGTAGTAGGTTTATGCAGTCATTTTATTCAATTCATTGTGCGAGAATGTGCATGCATTAAGCTCTGATATTTGCTGGAAAAGTAAGCGCTTCATTGTCCAATACTTATAAAAGTCAAGAACTCCATTATGCGTAAATTGCTTGTCATACGAAATGCTGAAATTATACAAAACACTTCACTTTAAGATTCAATTTACCGTAAACAGATATTATGTAATTCAGTTGTGATTGCTTTATAAACTCTACATCTCTCAGTTTTCACGATGCAGCATCACACCATTAGTTAAATACTCTACATCACATTAGAGGAGATAATGGCCCTTTTGCAAATCTATAATGTAACTTTTGAGATATCAAAGACTTATAATTAAAATCGTTTAACAGTGAAATTATTCACCGGCGCGAATTCAATTTTAAACGGCATTGCGTTAAAACGCGCAACACAATTTCGTAACTAGTTTACGATAACTATGGAAAAAACTGATTCATGGTTGGTTGATTAACGTCCGGTGGCAAATATTTCATGCATATTCATCACGAGAACAAGTTCAACTATTGTCAAAACTAACGGGTTCGCGGCCAACAGGGACACGGCTTTTGACTGTAAACAGAAAATACTAGTAGGAGAGATTGGAAGAGACGAAAATTAAGTCTTTTGTAGCGAGATCGGCCATTTTTTTCGAAATCTACAAAAGGGATCTTTACGTGCAAGGAAAGTATTATTCTCAAAACATTTCACCAACTGTAGTCCACGACCAGGCTTTCTTAAAATGATCTAGCAATTGATACGCTACTCCAGGGCTTGTGCTTCCTATCAGGATTTTAAAGAGGGTTGCAGCTGACTAAAAAGCTACTGAGCCAAGGGTTTCTCAGGGAAAGATTAGAGTCATCACTCCGGAAGTTTTTCGGTCGCCATCATGATT